>JAPKLY010000245.1:254163-278813 GCA_026898435.1 Prunella vulgaris | reverse complement strand
GTTTATGAAGATGTCGACTCCATAACTCCTTCAAATTGAGAAAATTTTCGAATAAAAAATGGGAAAAATTCTTGCATAATCAAAATCGCCACTGTTCATCGGGACAAATTCGAAGAGAATGGAAGATTTGTTGCTGAACGATTCCATTTTCACGACTTTCATATCTCGATGTGGCCCTAATCTCATTCACTGTTAGGAAAATATAAGCATATCTCGCCTACACCCCAAGATTTGTTCTACATGTTGCACAGTAGAAATCGAGATAAATGGTGGTAGAAGAACTACCGACCCGAAACTGTTCATCGGGTCGGAGATATGAAATACCTGCTACCAAAGCAGTTACTAACGTTAAGACAAAGGGCATATCTCATCCATATATGAGGTACCAAACACAGCCTAAATTAATTTTTTAATATATATTTATTGAATAAGTCTCTTCAACATATGGTGCACGGTGAATTTATTTAATACTCCCTTTGTCCATGATAATTGATCTATCTGATTGTGCACGGTTATTAAGAAAAAATAAATGTTAATGTGTAGAAGTGAGTATATTAGTATAAAATAGTATTTAATTATTAAAAAAACATTTGATGTGATTTGTAGAAGTGAGTATATGTGTGTAAAAAATGAAAATAATGATTGTAATTTTTCCATTATAGATAAGAAGAATATTTATTGTGGACGACCGGTTAAGGTAACGTGGATCATTTATCGTGTACGGAGGGAATAGTTGATATTGTTTATACTGAAAAAATGAAGGTTGATTATACTAAAAATTTTACAATGTTATTGATTTTCAGTATAAATTCTTCAAAAGACGATTCAAAATTTGCAAATGCAGTTGATATCACAAGCAAACCAAAGTTCAACTTTGCTCCGCACGTCTCTATTGTCTTAGGCAATCTTGAGAGCATCAATACGAATGAAGATTCAGTTTCCCTTGTTTATCCTATATGATGGAGGGACGGATTCCACAGTGCACTTGAACAAGTATTCAAATGATATGATCTTCATGGAAGCTATCGATGTGATGCAATGCCGAAATTTTCCTCTTAACTTCTGAGATATGGCTCATTATTGGTTCTCTTTGTTGGCCCAACATCTATTTACTCCTTTGCTCAACTGAGCAATTTTTTCTCATTTTTCAACAGCTGGTACTTACCTGACCATGAAACAACCAACATGAGATGGTGGGAATGAAAGAGTCTGAAAGATATGATAAAGTGTTGCTTGAAAGGTGATGGTGCTGGTGCGTGAGATTGAAAATATTTTAGAGAAGTGTTGTTAAAAATGTCGAGAACATAAAAGACAACACTACACAGCGGAAGACTTAAATGCACACTTTTGCAAAAGGATATCAAAATTTTCATAGGCTATACAAAATGTATAGACTATGCTGCTTCATTAGCAGGAAAACTTCACTATAAATTGTAGTGAGATAAATACAAGGTTTACACAAGAAACCTAAATTCAAGGCCACGCAAGACCTACACAAGATCGCACAAGGATCTAAACAAGACCTATAAAAATAGACCTAAACAAAACCTAACACGTCTACGTTCAGCCGAACGGATTGTTAGACCAAATAATGAATGTTGTGAACAATGCCAAGACTAATGTTCCCAACATTCTGATGAACCGTGTATAACCTAGAATCTAGTGAATGACACATGATCCGTTCAACTCTAAATTACACTTTTCGGTCATACAAAAAATAATAAAATGGTGCTCTATTTATAGACATGATAATTGAGCTCTCCACTCCACAATGAAGCCAAGTAGTGGGCTTCAAAATAACCACCCATGATTGATAACTTCCAAGTTAGTGGATATTCCTCTACTCAAGCTATGGAACCGCCTGACGTTCTGGAACCTTCTGGGATCTTCACGTCTTCAACTGTCATGCCTAGACAAATAACATAACATGGAAAAATCATTAGGAAAGTTAGTAGAAAGGGCGAGTTCTGATGTTGTCTAAAATGATGGCAATACATTGCATAACATTTTTCGTCAACATCAACAAAAGGGAACTAGTTGATAAAGACACCAAGGTTACCTCAGTCAGCACCTGTTTGAAGATTAGAGCTTTGGAAAGACGTAAAAAAAATGGTCCATCACATATGTTGAATTCCAGAGAAAGGCATGCATTTTCATAGCCGTAGCAGGAGTCACATTTGAATAAGAACTTGGGGGATAAGCATAATTCGGAAAAAAAATGGTACCAACGAATACAAGACTTCCAAGAATATGAAGTTATCTAACAAGGGGATCGAGCTGAAGAAAATTTTGATTAAAGTGTTAGCAACATTAGTCGAGATAGTTTATAATATTATCAAGGAGCATGATTGGCTATCTGCTCCAGAAATATCCGTCAAGATAGAAATAATTAAATTCCAATAAATGCTATGCATATGACCATAATGTGGGGGCATTTTACATGTCAATGATGAGATCTCTTGAAGTAATTGTGGAGATTCTACGAAGAGAAAAATTATCTGAATTTGTGAAAAGAGTTAATTCGAAAAAAATAAAGGAAAAAAAAACTAACAATGAAGACAAGACTCCCAAGAATATGAAGTTATTTAACAAAGAGAACGAGTTGAAGAAAAAGTTTAAGTGTTAGCAACATCAGTCGAGATGGTTGACAATAATATCAAGCATAATTGGCTATCATCTCCAAGAAAGATCTGATAGGATAGAAATAAATTAAACCCAATAAATATTGCACATATGACCATAATGTTGGGAAATTTACAAGTGAATGCCAAGATCTCTTGAAACAATTGTGGAGATTTTAAAAAGAGAAAAAAATTATCTAAATTTGTGAAAAGAGCTCCAAGAAATAGACAAAGAACAACGAACTCTCCCAACTCAGGAGATGATGAGGACGATGGGCCTACAGACAATGAGCATCCAGCGTAAGCGAATAGACAGGAAAAAAAGTGCCTCAATTGTTCCAGAAGAAGGACCAGTAACAAGAGAGATACTGACTCCATGGCTAATTGTGCCTGTTGTTAGATGTACTAAAGGAGGACTACATCCATCAAATAGGAAGAGGAAATCTGAGCTCAAGGCTGTGACACAAGTCAAAGAGCTAGGAGCGATCTCTCATTTAAACAATCTACTGAACTGATCTTCACCACAAAGAATTTGGATAGAGTGTCGACTCCTCATAATGATTCGTTGGTGATCAATGCTGGCATTATATGGACAAAGGTTCATAGGCTCCTGGTGTGGACACTAGCTCATATATGAATATATTCTTTAAAAGCACACTAAATCAATTAGAATACTATGAAAATTATATTGAAAGTTGTAATCATAGAATCCTAGGATTCGATGATGTTATAACAATTGCTCTAGAAGTGATAAGGCTAGTTATCGAACTTGTACCGGTCAAGGATCCAAAAATAAGTTTTATTAGATTTGTAGATTTCCTAGTTATAGATCAACAGTCTACCTACAATGGGTTCCTCTTTATTATTATTTTTTAAGGATTGATCGTTATTCTTTATATGAATTTAAAACAGTTATTTCCAGTTACTACTATAGTCCTAATTTTTTAACACCCAGAAACACAAATACCATAAAAGGACACCAAAAGAAGAACTGTGAGTGTCTATATTCAATAAAGCCAATTGAGTGAAAAAAGAATCCCCGTCTTAACAGAGGTTTCGAGTGTCTCACAACCTCATGAGTCTCATTCAGAGTTCCTCAGTGGCTAAACCTCAATCGAAAGAGAAGAGATGAAAGTCAATCAAACACAAATAAATGATCAGACAATGGTACAAAGCGAGCAAATAAACTTGGGCCATCAGAGTGGAGAGATTTCAAATGACATGGTTTTGAAGATAATTTAGAATTCCTCCATTTTAAACATAACTCAAATCTAAGTATTTGTAAATTAATGGAGAGAGTGATTATTTGTGTGTGAAATCTACGAATTTCAAATTCACTCATCCAAATGTAGCCTTAAATATTTATTTCTTCATGAATCATGAATACTTTACTAATTTATTTAAAGGGAGCCACTATACATACCCCAAATTACTCTAAACATACCCAAAATTTTATAGACAAAAATAGACACACTTAAAATAACTAAAATACTCTTATATAAATAAAATAAAAATTTATGTAAATTAAATTTTATAAACCCTTCCTTATCCCCAAGAATATTTATTTTTAATAAAATATAAAGAATTAGTAGAAGAGATTGAAAAGTAAAAAAAATTAAAATCTACTTAATGAAGAGAAGAACTCCTCCAAATCAATTTTTTGAAAATGTCATGAATCACAAATTTTTTGGATGAGAACATATTGGGTCCAGATCTCGACTCCACAGCAGACATTTCTAGAAAGCTTATTCATTTTGAGAGAGTGGAATATAGTTTTAGAGACTAAACATCCATTAAAACCAGTTAAATATAAATAAATCCATGAAGCAGAATATGTTCTGTCGAAAAACGGGGAAGATGAAGACACAAATCCAAATTTTAGAGGAGGACGAGATCAATGGCCAAAATGGTGGTTTCAGGACAGGAGAAGAAGAGCTCCGGCGAGATCTGGAGGAGTGAAGATAATGTGGAAGCGCCGCGATGGAGAAAAAACATCAGTGAAATTCTTATAAAATTTTATTCGGTTACAATAAAGAAAATGACGACACAAATTTTTGATTCTCATAGCAGAGTAGCGCTGCTTTCTTTCTTTTCAGTTGTGGAGAATCAACGTGGGAGAGAAGAAGACTTGGTCAAAAATGATAAATGATATAATAGTAAAAAAGTGGGGTATATTTAGTATTTTAGATTAATTTTGAATTTTAAATGGGGTATGTTTAGAGGAATTTGAGGTATATATAGTGGAACCCTTATTTAAAATAGTACTTAACTACACATTTTTTCTACCTCATAAATTAGATTAACTCTCTTGTGCACCAAGTGCACAATACAATTTAAGTGCATATTTTAAGAGTTATACAAAAATACTATTGAAAAGTCAAATATGTTATTACTGAAAAAATGTATTTTTAAAAATAAATTTTCAGTAATAAATGTAATTTTTTAAAGATACACTTAAATTGTACGGTGCACTTGATGCATACAAGAGTAATGTCCTATATTAAAGTAGTATTTGGGTGCACTAGTTGTACCAAAAATTAATGCACAAGTTTATATTAATTAATGAACACTGCTTTCAATTAAACAAAAAATTATGCAGACTTGAGTTTACATAAACTTGCTTTTCTAAGTATTACCTTTACGTATATAAAGTATATGTAGTACACATTAGCTATCACAATTTAAAACATATTTAATGTATGAATTTTTAACAGTGATAATTAATATAGTCATATACAAAAAAAAAAGTCTAAATTAATAATAATTAATTAAAAAAATCAAATTCATGTGAATTTGGGTTTACATTAGACCTACTCAAGCAATTAACATTAACCAACTAAAATATTTTGGTAACACAACCAATATTCTCTATCTCCTTCAAATAAATTTTTGCACCAAAAAAGATATGTTGATAGGCGAGTTGGAATAAGTAAGGTTAAGAGAAATGATTAAGAAAGATTAAGACAATGTTGCTCGCCCACCGGCACGCCCACCTAGCTCGCCCAAAGCACCACTCCACGCCACCAGGTACCTACTCCCAACCCAATGGATATGAGCCAAATTAGTGCCACGTGGCCACCAAGTGACGAACAGAAATTCCACAAAGGTCCACATCGGAGGGGAGTTGACCAACAAATGGCGAACATGAATCTCACAGAGGTCCACCTGGGAGGGGGGCTGGCCACCAGGTGGCAAACATGAATCCCACAAAGGTCCACCTCC
The DNA here is from genome assembly GCA_026898435.1 of Prunella vulgaris. Lineage (NCBI taxonomy): Eukaryota > Viridiplantae > Streptophyta > Magnoliopsida > Lamiales > Lamiaceae > Prunella > Prunella vulgaris. The sequence continues at coordinate 272,970 of JAPKLY010000245.1, read as the reverse complement.
GTGGGGAGCTGGCCACCAAGTGGCGAATATGAATCCAAGATCAGGTGAAGTCTGCTCTACAAGGGATGAGATAGTGGCGAACATGAAGGAAATGGACACCACCAAAGCTACACGCTCACCACATGGCAAGGCAACCAAGCACAAATGGTACAAGGTCAAGTAGCTCGTCCTACCTCCAGTAGGGAGCAACAGTGAATAGGAGGACCATTAGTAAGGGCAAATTAGACAAATGACTTGTAATTAGTGCATAAAAGGTGGCAAATCATGCCACCTAATTAAGCCACTTAGACTTAAATCATGCGACCTCATTACATGCAAACATATAAATAGGAAAATTGTATTCAAGGATTAGAACTTCATTAATACAAGAACAATTCCTACACTTTCTCTCCACTAATCTCTCTACCTTCCAACCACTTCATACTAGCTACTTAACTTAGATTATTGTTTGGATGGTTTCAATAGAGTAATCAGCCATATAATCATCTTCATTAAAAAAAATCATCCAACAAGGTATAAATGTAATATTTTTTAGGTAGACTGAGTAGAGTTTTTTTGTTGAGCGTGCAAATTTATATGAGATATTTAAATAAGATAAATGCATATTTTTTCATATGGAATAAAGAATTACTCACTTTGTTCATATATAAATTTTTTATTTAAAAAAATGTATTATTTATTAAAACATGATATTATGTAAAATAATAAAGAGTTGTAAAAAATAAAGAATAATTATTAAAAAAACTTATTTATTAATATGTGAAATATTATTTGTTTTTTATGAAATAAATATATTGTAAAAAAGTAAAAAAACTTATAATAAAATAAAAATATATTATCTAAATTCTACCTGAATTTCATGATACAAAATGGATGTATGTAGAATATGTCCCTAGATTTTGTTTTGGTTCAATGGTTAATTAGAAATTGATAATCCCACATAAATGTTTAAAAAATAGGAAAAAATATAAATTATTAAAATAATTTAACTATAAATTAGCACTGTGAAAAAAAATTATATATCTAAATAAAATAATTCATACATTTGTATAAATATTTTAAATAAATTTATAAATATGACCAAAATTTCCAACCAATATGTAAGTACTGTGCAAAGTTAGGTGGTGTTTTTGTACAGTAATGCACCGACTCGGTCCGGCCGGGTGACTCACCCGTGGGCTCGAGTACACAGTACACCGGCACCCGTATAAATGTCCGCACTCACTGCATCCGCTGAAGTATAAACAGATCCCTCGCCTTCTACGGAAAAAAGGCAACTGCTAAATCCAGAAAACCCCTCACTTAATTCCCAAACCCTAGAACTGATCCCTGAAACCCTAGTTTTCCAGATTTCGGAACATATATACGCCCATCTATATTGGACTTTTAGCACAAAGAAGCAATTTACGCGCTGTAATTTTCACCATTTGTTTTGTGGATCAACTAAAATTCTGAATAATGGAGATTGAGGAAAAGCAAGCGGAGCACATAGACTACTTTGTGAAGAAAGCCTCGAATCTGAAGGGCCCAGCACTCGCTGACGTTGTAGTTGAGGCCACTTCCCATCCCCACCTTTTTGCCTTCTCCGAGATTCTCGCCGTTCACAACGTTCTTGAGGTATGTCATGCTAATATATGCAGAGCTAGTGCTCTTTTTAAATTTCCGTTTTTGTTTTTTCGCTCAGTGGATTTTGATAATTCTGTTAGCATTTCGCTCTATTGTTTCAAATTTGTTGCAGGAGTGAGTTTTTGATGTTGTTTGCTGTATTGGTGCTTCCTGTTTTCGGTTGAAATTTTTGTGTATAATATTATTAGGCGGTAGAGTTGTGAATAGTCTTTCAAATTCTGTTAATATGGTAAAGTTACTACGGGTTTCACACTCTTGTTGAGTTTACGAATGTGGGATTTCTTTAGGTGCAAGCTAATTAGCTGTTATATATGAATTTTAGTTGCTGAGGTTACATATATTGAATCTGTTCTGACATTGTTATGCATTTTTCACATAAATAGTTGTTGAAATTGGTATCAGTTTCCCCTTTTAGGCAAGTTGTTAAAATTGTTCTAATTGTAACTATTAATGTTAAAAGCTGTTATTAATGTAACTCTTCAAATCAGGAGTTGGTAGTTGTGTTTGGGGGTGGGGGAAGACATTCGTTATTAGTTTTTTTTTTTTTTTGGAATAATCGTATTAATGTATTTACCACTGTCTGAACTCTCTGATTACTGATTTATTGACACGTGTCACTCGTGCACTTTAACAAAACACAATGTGTGTGATATCTCATCCTGTCATGTATATGAATCTTGAACTTTATGATGATACCCGAGCCAATTTAAGGTACTTAGTGGTTTTGACCTTAATTGTGTAATATACTTGCAATGCATACTAAGACTTCTAGTGAAACTGTCTGCCATTCACCCATTCCTCTAGAAATCTAAATACTGGTAAATCAAGAATTTGTTCAAAGAATATCATTGTGATTGCAGGAATAATAAGCATTTAAGTATGTTTGATGCATGAAGTGATTTTTACTTAAATTGTCAGCTCCAGCAAAATAATATTGGCCTATCTTTTACAGACCTAATCAAATATTTTATTCCTTATTTTATTCTGATTTCTTAGTCTATATGCTTGTGTGCAGCTTGAAGGAACTGACAACGGTATCTTCCTTAATTTGCTTCGCCTGTTTGCACATGGTACATGGAGTGAATATAAGAGTAATATTCCCATCTCTTGAAACTTATTTTATCCTAGTTATCCATTTTGTTTCAAATTGACTGGTGTCTTCATTTTGTTCTTTGCTTGCTTTGGCTTCCCCGGAATTTGGTGTTGGCATGTTTCTCTATATATATTAAATTATTATCTGGGCTCATAATATTTTTTCCATCTCTGTTTTGGGGTATATCTACGGCAGCCAAAGGAAATCATGCCAATGCTATAGTAAAGCCCATACCGTGGCAATGTTCAGTCATGATGTTTATGCTAATTGATGCATTTCTTCTAGAAGCTCTTTTTGAAGTCTTTCAAGTGATGTTATTTTCAGTCTTAAGGGACCACAGGTGCATGAATTCACCTGTCCAATGTTGTCAACAAGAATTAGACCTAACTTTGAAAGCTGTTGCACAATAAATTGTCAGCATTGGGAATCCTAACTCAAATCTTTTTAGAGTAAGACCTCAAATCCATTGCAGATGGCTAGGAAAAGTTGTCATGAATGTGCACCTGGACACTAAACATGCACTAAATTTACATGGTCTGGCTGACTGGTTTAACTACGGGAATCCAGAGAACTTTTGACAATCAAATTTTATGCTAATCATAAGATCGATGTATTTCAAATAGCAGCTGTTTGTGATTTTCTGTTAAGTTGCTTCGACTGCCCTTTTGTCTGTTTGATCATCTAATCATCATTCATGATGGCAGCGCGTAATTCTTCTTTTTCAGGCACTTAATAGTGGTCATAAAACACCTAAGATAAAGGGAGTCTCCAATTTAATGCTTGCAGCAGGATTAGCAAGAACACTAGTAGTAGTATTTATTTCTATGGTGCTTATATCACACAATTTTGTTGTGATGCAGGTGTCGCTAGCAGCCTGCCGCAGTTAGTTCCTGATCAAGTGTTAAAGCTGAAGCAGTTGACTGTGATGACTCTGGCTGAGACAGACAAGGTATCTTGTGTGAAGATGTATTTCATTCTTTAAAACTAAAGAATTATGTTGGCCTATTTTGATTCATCAGTTGTCACTTGTTCTTAAGGAAAATCATTATTTCTGTTCTTCAAATGTTTCCTCGAATTAGGTTGCTGTTTTTAATTTGTAAACATTAGGTTATTGTGGATAATTAGATATTACTTTCATCTGCATGAATTGTGTACTTTGTGGCTTTCATTTGTTGAATTAGTGTATCATACACAAGGACCAACTCTTAATGCCAAAAAAAGTAAAGAACTCAAAATGAAATGTGCACGTACCCAATTTATACAAATAAAGAAAGTTGATTCAATAGCCAATTTGTAGCTTCAGGAAAATTGTCTTCATACATTCTGAAGTTATTATTAATCTTGATACCACTGTTTTCCTGTCCTTGTTGTGGGTCATCTTCTTGGTTGTTTCATTTCATGTCCTGCAATTCTACTTCGCATGGAAAGAAAAGGGATATATGTAAGTTCTTGCAAATCAGCCTACTCCAATATTCGTTGGGTTTGACTTACGAGAATGAAGTAAATTTCTTCATATTTTTTCATCTGGTTTTTAAGATTTTGTTATTTCTCTGCTTCACAAGGGCAATATTTGGTATGAGTCTGTGAGATATTAGAGGCTGTTTCTAATGTTTTGTGCATCCAGAGTTCTTTGGATCTTCTAAGCATCTATTTGGCATTTGTCAGGTATTGCCATATGATACACTGATGCAGGAATTGGATGTTTCAAATGTTCGCGAGTTGGAAGATTTTCTCATCAACGATTGCATGTATTCGGTAAGTTTTTTCCTTTTCATTTTGAACAATTTTCTTTGCACTTGATGGCATGTCACTTGTGAGTGGATTTGCAAAGAACAATAAATTTTGTGTGATCAGTCACCTTTGATTTATTTTCTTCTATTTGATTGTTTCCCCCTATCATTTTTCTTTTGCTTTCTGAATTTGTAATTGCATCCTATAAAAAAATCTATCCTACATTCTGGAATATAACTCCTAAATTAGAAAAAAATATTTGCTAATTTTTTCTTTGTACTATTGTGGGCAGGGGATAGTTAGAGGAAAGCTGGACCAGTTACGAAGATGCTTTGAGGTTTTCTATTTACCCTCTATTTTAACCATCTGGTAGCTTACTCGTTCTCTGAACTTTTAGTTTGGCATGTCGCAACCATTTGTCAATGGGCTTGTAGGTGCAATTTGCGGCAGGGAGGGATATTAGACCTGGACAATTGGGTAGTATGATTCAAATCCTAGCAAATTGGTAAATGTCTCCACCAGGAAAAAATTGTGCTTTTTCTTTTCTAAGTTTCACATGCCATTGGTTCAATTTTTATGTATGTAGGGTGTGATTATTTGTGTTTGTCTATGAAACTTTCTCCATTTCTCTACTTTCTACTAAATCTTTTGTACAAAGGTTTGGTCCCTTGTGAAAAATTCCTCATTTCTTTAACAAAAGTCTCAAAATAACATACTTTGTAAATTTTTTATTTTTAAAATAATTCTCTCTTTTCCTTTTAAATAATATTTTTTTACTGTTCACATTTTCTACCATTAAAGAAAAGGAATGCATGGAAACTGGGTATCATCCTTATACCCCTCCCCGGGTCTTTTAGAAAAGATATGCCACTTAAACTATAATCAGTAGATTCAGACCTAGAATTTTTGGGCCAAATTGAAAACAACAAAATGAAAACACTATGAGTCACAACTCCAACTTTTATGGACTTAGCAGAAGCTATAACTATTTCTTGGGTGATTGCAATGTTACGGAGGCATCTAATTCTTTCCATCCATTTCTTTTCATTAGCTTCTGGACCATTTTTGACCTGTGAAGTGTATTTAAATCCCATTTTTACTTCTTAGGTTGACCACGTCGGACAATCTTCTTGTCTCAATTCAAGAGAAGATCAATTGGGCGGACACTATGGGTGAGATGGACAAGAAACACAAAAAGGAAATAGATGAAAAGGCGGAAGAAGTGAAGAAAACATTATCACTAAAGGTCAGTTCTATTATTTCGCTCGTCGTCCATTCCTTATATGACTCAAAACACATGATCAGCCTGTACATCAAAATTGATTTGGATGCCTATCTTAATCTTTTGAAGTTAAGCTTGTGTGGGTGGGTGGTTATTTTAGCTCAATCTTAAACTAGCTTGTTTGTTTTAATTCATGTTTTGTGTAAGGTCAGATTATGGTAAGCTTTAACTAGGGAGAGCTTACTATCTGCTGTCTCTGTTTAAGCCTCCTAAACATGATTGTATAGCTATTTGTACTTGTTTGATTTGAATCATTGATCACAAATTTCCATATTCTGAAGAATGGTAGCTCAATAAGTTATTCATTTGCCTTGAATAATAAATGATGTTTAACTGGAATGCCCTATCCTTTTTGTTCAATGATGTTATTCTGTTATGTGAACAAATATGTATGTATACACGCTCTGGATATGTTGGTCGATGTTGTGTTACTTACGTTGTGGCAGAAGTTACAAACTGTAAGCAGGCCGACATTGACTACCGAGGGCATGAAGAGAACTTTTCTGAACATGGTGGAGTGATGGACTACGAACACGATCGTACTCGTCAGAAGAGGTAGCAGTTGATTTGATCGTTCTAATTAATTTTTTTTCTATGAATGTCATGTATATACATATTTAGTTCCTACGATCTTAGTGTCACATTACATATGTTTTCCCAGTTTACTAGAACAAGTGCCTTACGGCTTATACTTAGGACAGCTTTTATCTCGTTATCTAGGATACTTATGGTGCTTATTCAGAACCATTACCTGATGCCATACTTTGTTGTTTTACTTGAAATATGCGCAGGAGACGACATCCTATAGGTTGAGGAGATAGAACCAAGGGAGATTGTAGGATGAATTGGTCATGCATCTTTGGTATTTTGGGTTCGGGTTGCTACCTTTGGGGACGTGGTGATCTCTGTGCATTGGATTCAGCCGTTTTTTGACTCGAGTTGATGGGATTAGCTTGTGTTGCCCCACTGTATTTCCTTTTTTACTTGATGAGAATGACATGTACTTTGGAATGCGGCTAAATTAATGTTGGTGATGACCACATTGTTCAAGTGCACCATGTTCATTGTGTAGATTAGGTGCTGTGATGAATGTATTTGGATCTTGAACTCAATCATTCATTTGTTATTATAACCTTAACACTTTGTTCGAATACCTTTTGTGTGATTAAGTTGTAGGTTTTCCAGCTTATTTGTTATTTGAGCATTTTTGCAGAAATAGTTGGGTTGTCATTTTTCATGAGTGGCATGGAACATGTAATGCTGAAAAAGGTGCCGGATGCCGGATTACAACTTTGTAGTTTGTACCTTTCAACTGTACTGATAAGTACTCCCTCCGTCCTGTATTAGTAGCAGTGTTTTTTTTAAAAATACGTTGCTCACTAATATTGGATGCAGGAGTATTAATATTGGGAGGGAGTACTATTCAAGCTGAAGGTAGTATGAAAACATGTTGATGTGATTAGTGGCTCTTTGAAGTTATTCTATAATGTTAGAAAGCACAATTCTATAATTTTAGAAAGCACAAGCATTGTCCTCTATGGTAGAAGTGATATCCCAATTGCAGAAACTTCCAACTCTTGCAATGTGCACTCTGTAATTTCATTTCTGCGTAATTTTATATTTGTTTTTTTTAAATTTCATTGTTTGGAGCTGGGGGATTGAAATGTTTCACCCTCATCATGGATCAAGTGAAACAATTGATTGCTGAAATCTATGTAAAACTTCAATTCGAGGTAAAACTTGATAGAAAAGTAGATTTGAAATACCTGAACTGGGACAATAACTAATGAAGCTGCTGTATCATTCCGGTGAGGTAACTGACCAGTGTTCGCCTGATCATAGAGTTGTGCCTTCTCCGGGCTGCACTGCCACTCACAACAATTGCAATTACAAATGGTATTTTTGTTTATTTAAACACTAATTTGGTTTAATGGTTAATAATGATCTAATGCTGATCTTCTGGGAATTCATTTGTTCACTGAAATTCTCATCACACTGTTTTGCCTTAAAATAAAAATAGCTAATTAAAGTGATGAAATCTTTATGATAGTTTTGCTACTTCAGTTTTTGTCTCTGCTTTTAAGTCACAAGTCTACTGAAAAGCTGAAGGGCCCATAGATGATGGTAAGTTTGTAATTTAACACGTTCAAATATTAAAGACTTATAATGTACAGCGGTATCACAAGTTCCTCCCTGTTATCATCTACTCCCTACGTAAAATAAAAATGTAAAAAAACACTATTCTTATTTTTTGTATAAATTTTAAAAAAGTGAATATGTGATGTTTAAAGGATGGTAAATTAAAAATAGAAAACATTGCATAATTTCTATATTAATGTATCCCATAAAAAGAAAATTATTTATTGAACTCCACTCCCATAATACACATAAAAATATATTTATTATATATATTTTTTAAACCACATGTCCAAGAAACACAACAAAGTCTTCTGGAATGGAGAGAATAAAATATTATTATTTTTAAAAATTTGATATTTTTACGAATGGACAAAAATAACGTGTACGGTTTTCACGGAGCATAAATATGCCCGCTTCTTTTAATTTTCTTAGCTTAGTTGAATGGTACTCCCTCCGTCCCATAGGAATTTGCACTCTACGGGACGGCACATTTTTTAAGGAACATGTGTTTTATATATAAAGTAGTGGTATATGGGTAAATATGTGTATAAATTTGTGAGTGTGCACGTAAATCGATGTTTCCTTTTTTAGTAGTGTGCAAATTTGTGTGAGACGTCCGAATAAGGAAAGTGTGCAAATTCCTATGGGACAGAGGGAGTAGCATCTTTTCCAATTTTTATTATTCATTAGTCTTGTATGTTTCACGTAGTTGTAAAATTTAAATATACTTTAAAAAAAAATTATCCCTTTATTACTTAAAAGGCTTATTTTTAATTTTTTTTAATAATAACGAAGCGAATTTTAAATAAAAAAAATAAAGAGGGACACAATTTCTTTATAAACACTTGCTCCTCTTTTTAATATACCTAAAAATGAGTGCTTCTCCTGTGCACAAGGTGCATAGTATGCACCCTTAATTTTTTTACTATTTTCAATCCAATTTCATTTTTGCCAGAAACTTCATAAATATACATATAGATACGTTTCAGAACATAAGAATCATTCAATTTGAATTGAAAAATATACTTAATTAAGATTAATATTATATTATATTATATATCCTACTTAATTAATTTCGTGGTGTAAAGGACGACAAAAAAAATCCAATTAGAAACTGTCAGCAGCCTCTTTAAGTTATGACCTATAACTTTTTATATCATATAGGGATTATTTCTAGCAAATTCTAATTTAATTCTTTTAAGTTTTTAAATGTGTCATTTGCGTGTGTTTTCTAGCAGATAAAAAAAATATTTTTATATTTGAAAGGTGCAAAATTAGGAATTAAGTTGCGGAAAGAGTTTTTAAAATACTTTAGTCATTTAACCTGTATACCTTTTAAAAATTTTCCATGAATTATTTGGATCTTCTTTTTAGTTTAATTATTTACTCTTTCTTGGGGTATTGTAAGTTGGTCTTGGGGTATTATAAATAATTCTTGGGGTATTATAAATAATTCTTGGGATATTTACTTATATTTGTTCTTGGGGTATTGTGATTTGTTCTTCGGGTATTGTTATTTGTTCTTCGGGTATTGAGAATTGTTATTTATTCTTCGGGTATTATTATTTGTTATTCGGGTATCATAATTTGTTCTTAGGGTATCTGCACATAATCTATATATATTAATTTTACTACTAATTAAATTGTAGCAAAGTATAGCATTAGAACCTTCCAAGCACAATTTGAAAGTTCATGACTTGGACAACATGGATCAATGCTGTTAGTGGATCAACCATCTGCATTAATTAATTAATTAATTAATTGAAACGATGATGATGATGATGATGATGTTGAGGAATTGAATTTGAAAGTGAGGATGTGGAGAGGACCTGAGTCATGTTGGGTGCAAAGACCATGGCAATGTTTATGGCATTCATCTTTATGTAATGTTCATGCTCCACCACGTCAACCATTAGATTGATTGCCCAGTCGAGTAATGCAGCTTCGGTCGGAGGAAGCTGCATCTTTATCATGTCAGTGCAGTCTTCTTCAATGTTGCAATGCATCACTTGTTCTGGTGTTAAACAATCAAGAATACCAGATGGAAGTTCTCTAAACCACGTCTGATCATATAAACGCTGCATATTATGATTGCTTCTTAGGAAATGAGAGGTAGGCGATTCCAACACCCATTTGATACCCCAAGAACAAGTTTGGAATACCCGAAGACAAATTATCTATACCCCAAGAACAATTCTTTAATACCCCAAGAACAAATTATGATACCCAAGCTAGAGGGTTGGGAAGACATTGTAACCATCGTATCTAGTGACATGCGTGATTGGGATGCTCCAGAAAAAGCTGACATATTGGTATCTAGCCATTTTAAGAATTTAACTCTACTTTTCAACCTGATGTAGGTCAGTGAGTTGCTGGGATCTTTTGGTGACAATGAGCTCTCACCTGAGTGTCTTGATGGAGCCCAAAGGTTTCTGAAGGAAGATGGAATCTCAATCCCATCATCGTATGTTTTGTAACCTTCATCCCCTGTTTATTTTTGAAGTAAAATTAGCTGTTGGTGCCTTTGCATACACTAGTCTCATACATTGTTTCATAACAGGCACTACATAAGCAACCACATACTGAGATCCCATATGAAAGGCAAAGGAAATCTTATTTAGAAAGGGACAAAAATCATGCATATATATGTGTCCTAAACAATGCATGGATACTAAAGCATGCATTAATCCTGGAGCTTAATAATATATGTGTCCTCCATCAAATGGTTATTGTGTTATCCCCTAAATTCTGTGTACATCTACATATATATATATATATATATATATATATATATATATATATATATATATATATATATTTACATTCACTTGTACATATATAATAAGGCTAACAGAAACAGATCATAATTCTATGCAATTATGTTGTCCACAATTATTATTAATACCCATGAACAAATATGGAATACCAAAAAAAACAAATATGGAATACCCAAAGAACAACACTTCAATACCCAAAGAACAACTCTTTAATACCCAAAGAACAACTTGTTATACTAAAAAACAAATCTTTGCAATACCCCAAGAATAACTTATTATACCAAAAAACACACAGTGCTGCGTGTACTGTGTATTTTTGAAAATATCAAATTAAATACAAAATTAAAGTAAAATCAAGGTGCATAGTATGCACACGTGTGCATACTAGAATTTGCGCAAAATTGTCACTTTTTAAATGTCCCGTTTTAAATACTATATATATATTTTTTTTTTGAGCTGTTAAATACTATATTTAAGTTCTCAATAGTAATAGCATTATTGAAACCAATTGCGTGTTTCGCATTTGGTAAATTATTTGCCTACTTTGCATTTCCTTCCTGTGAAATACTCATGAGTGCAGTTGTGGCGATCATCTTCAGTAATTTTAGGAAGAAAACAACTGGAGAAATATGGTGATTAATTGAGCAACAAGGGAAATGGCATCGCATTTGTCATGGGTGTGGAGCTTAAGAGAGAGAAAGTGCCTCTCTCTCCTTCAATCGAAAACCCATTGCAGGGCTACCCTCCTCCAAATCCACGCTTTCATGCTCCGGAACGCTCTTGAAACCAGCCTAAACCTTGTAACACAGCTTATAGCCGCCCTGCCTACCGCGGACCCGCGGAGCATTCGTCATGCACGCCAACTGTTCGATGAGATGCCGCTTAAGTCTGATCCTTTCCTTTGCAACACTATGATGAAGTCCCACCTCTCTTTCCGACAATTTTCCGAAGCCATTAGTCTGTATGCTTGTTTGCGGAGAAAAGAAGGCTTTGTACCAGACAATTACACTTTCTCTACCTTGACTAAGTGCTGCGGCTTAAAATTTTTAATGTGGGAAGGAATGGGATTGCACGCCCACGTGGTTAGGTATGGGTTTAGCTCTAATTTATATGTGGCAACTGCGATGGTTGACATGTACGGGAAGCTGGGGCAAATGGGCTTTGCTAGAAAAGTGTTTGATGAAATGACAGAGAGGAGTTCCGTGTCTTGGACTGCTCTCATGAATGGGTATATCAGGAGTGGAAATATAGATGTAGCGAAATCAGTTTTTGATGTTATACCAGATAATGAGAAAGATGCAGCTACATTTAATGTGATGATTGATGGGTATGTGAAGTCAGGGGAGATGAGGTTGGCTAGGATGTTCTTTGATGCAGCGCCAGAGAAAAATGTGGTGTCTTGGACGACTATGATTGACGGGTATTGCAGCAATGGTGATGTAGACTGCGCTAGGTGGTTTTTTGATGTAATGCCTGCTAGAAATTTGTATTCTTGGAATGCCATGATTGGTGGATATTGCCATAACAATCGATCACCTGAGGCATTAGTGTTGTTCCAGCAATTGTTTGAATGTAAAGAGTTTGAGCCCGATGATGTTACGATTGTCAGTGTTCTTCCAGCTATTTCGGATATGGGTGCGCTGGATTTGGGAAACTGGGTGTATAAATTTGTGAAAAGGAAGAAATTAGACAGGTCTGCAAATGTTTCCACAGCATTGGTTGACATGTATGCCAAATGCGGGGAAATCATGAAAGCAAGAACAGTTTTCGACGAAGCTCAGGCCATAAGTACGAGCACGTGGAGTGCTTTGATCAATGGATTAGCACTCAATGGGTGTGCTATGGAGGCATTAGAAGTGTTCATGGAGATGAAGGGAAAGGGATATAATCCAAGTGAGATTACCATGCTTGCTGTGCTGTCAGCTTGTAACCATGGTGGTTTAGTCGAGGAAGGAAAGCGATGGTTCAGTAAAATGGGGGAGTTTGGGGTGACTCCTGAAATTACGCATTATGGTTGTTTAGTCGATATGTTGTGTAGGGCTGGATGCTTGGAGGAAGCTGAACGATTGATCGAGAGCATGCCTTACGAGGCTAATGGAATCATCTTGAGTTCTTTGCTGTTTGGTTATGGCAATGCTAAGGAGGTGGGGAGGGCTGAGGAGGTGGTGAAGAAAGTGATTGATATGGAACCAGATAATGATGGAAACTACATCATGTTGAGGAATTTGTATGCTAGTGAGAGGAGATGGAGAGATGTTGAAGAGATTAAGAGGTTGATGGTGAGTAATGGGGCTAAGAAAGAGGCAGGGTTTAGCGCCATTGAAATCAATAGCCAGGTTTTTGAGTTCATATGTGGGAGTAAAAAGCATCCACGATTGGAGGTCATACATTTTATCTTAAATCATTTGCGGATGCACATGAGGATGCAAGATCCAACCCACATAATCAATAATTAATTTTTATGGAATCACTTTTTTTTTTACGCAGGGACTTGCCTAGAATTTATTTACAAAGGGGCAAAATGTACAGAGTTAAATTTTATAATCTAGGAAATAACAAAGGGAGCTAGACATTTATATGTAATTAAACAAGAAATTCTCTACTTTTATAATTGGAATACTTTCATTGTGAATATAACAGGGGAATCATCCTCCTTGTCATTTTAAATTACTCCTTCCATTCCAAGAGGACTTCACATCTTTTGTGAAATTGTATAAAGTGAAGCCTTTTTAGGGAGGAAGGAGTATTTATTTATTCAATATAAATTCACCAACTTTTTAATATACTCTCTCCCATAAAAGCTGCAGCAGTGTTTTCTGAAGCATTTCTATTGCATTTATCTAATGTTTTGGCTTATTACATAGACAAGTAGCCCTCATGGACACCAAAACTTTTATGCCACTGATGTACATTCCTTGAAGAATGTAAAAATAGAAAGAATGAATAAATATATTCACATTTTTCATGAGGAAAATTTGCAGGTAAAACTGCATGATTTCATCCTCCTCCACCTCTTGTTTTAGGCCTCTTATTAGTAGTTATGGTTGAAGTAGTAGCACTGTCATTGGTGGCAACATGAGGAGGCCTAGCGGTATCCACCTGCTGCAAAGGTGTTTGCCTTCGGATCATGCGAATTTTCTTCACTTCCTCCTCTAACCCTAAATAACACAGCTCGTCATTCACCCGATGATTATCTATTAGGACATCATCTTCGTCGTATTCCTGAGCACATACACACATTCCTATCAATCAACCTTAAATGATGATGATGATGCTGATGCTGAGGAATGAAAGACTTACAGAAGTGAAATGAGCAACATCAACAGCCTCTCCGTCCTCTGTGGTAACTGCAATTCCTGACAAAAGCTGAGAAGCAACATACGAATCCATCCGCATTCCATACATAGTGTTGGAAGAAGAATCTTGTGGCCCTATATTACCCTCTTCACCAAGTACCTTCTCAACTCTACTCTTCAGCTCAACCACTCGCGAACGTAAACCTTTGATCACCCCTAATATGTCTCCCGATATTTCATCCTCGCTGTCCGCCAATTCGTCGTTCCCCCATAACTCGTAATCTGTCTTGACTGTAAAACACACACACACACACGAAACTCTTCATAAAATTGCCAAACAAACAACATTCAGAGGTTTAATATTAAGTATCATTCCTCACCAGGATTCTTCACCACTAGGGGAGAAGGAGTAGGCTTCTTTCTTTCTGGATGCAATATAGAATCATAATACGAAAAAATGTTATGATTTGACATGTATCCTTCTATGTCATCTGTGGCCTCAGCTCGTCTCCGTTTCTTTCGCCGGACCTCATGGTGCTTAAGAAAGGTGAATGGTTGTTTAGTGCCATCACCTTCTAATGTAGATACCCTCCTTTTGCATTCCTCAAGTTCCCTCTGATATTTCTTGTGTTGTGCCTGCAACTTGCTGATTTGCAGCTCAATCCATTTACAACGCCACATGATAGGGCGAACAGACGACCTCCAACAAGATGACAATTTCCTCCTAAGGATCAGAAAATTAGGCTCTTGATGAAAATGAAAGCACTTTAAACAATATATGGAAATTAGAGGTAATGCTTTTTCTTTAAGTTGACAAATGAAAGAGACCCTTGTACAATGAGATTTTTGCATTTTTGGTCCCACATGAAATGTATTATTTTAGAATTGATCCCATACGATTTTTTTTCTAGCACATGTAGTCCCAAAAGTTATAAAATTTGCAGATTTGGTCCCAAATTTTGTAAGTTTGAGACTGCACGAAAAAATCAAACTCGATCAATAGTAAAATGTTTGGGACCAATTCTAAAATAATACATGTCCTGTGAAACCAAAAGTACAGAATTGTGGAAAGCTTCATTTTCACCAGAGCTTGAATTGCTCTAAGTGATGGGGTTACACAGCCCACGGGACATATACAGTTTAAGATATGAATGTCTTCTCAATTTTTAGATTTAGCATCAGGAATAACAAAATCCTCAAACATGTACATATGTATTCAATACATCAGTGATATGTGCTTATAATATTGAGCATATTCAGATTTGCACAAAAAGGAAGGACAGGTCAATTTTCTTGATTTCAAAATAAAACTTGAAGAAAATAAGTACCTCCTCCTAGTATTAAAGAGTTTAAAAGGTCCAGCAGAGTCCAAATCTGATTCATCATCGCCATTAAAATCTGATAAACCAGAATCAAAGGAGCTTGAGCACTCGGTCGAATCCGAGTTTTGGCCCTCAGTTTTGATTACTTTTTCAGCCATGTTTGCAACAACTCCATTTCCTTGATTGTCAGTTGTAAGGTTCCCTCCGAATTCAACCATCAGATGACACGAATATGCAGGGCACCTGCAGCATAATGAAACCAACAAGTTATATGCTATAAAAGTGCCAACACAACAGCCTAATAAAGTGTAAATTTGGCCCCTCTTCAGTCTTCACTTTAAAAATATAAACACAAGAGTTGATCAGCCTCACATGCATGCGTATGTATCTAATCTTGTGCTTGCAATTGCAGACTCTTTTCATAGTGAGTATATACATATCATCAGACAGAGTTTGCAGAAGCAGAAAATTTGTTAACACCTTTGCCCTCCAACTCTCAAATTAAAACACAGATTAGAGTTTCAATCAGCAGAGATATGAAGAAACTTCGCCAAACAGATATCAATTCCAAAATCAAAACCAATCGCGAGTGTAACCCCAGATACAAGAAAAACAAAAAACCCACCTAAATCTAGAAAACAAAAACAAATTTAACTTCTCTTTTTTCTAATCAAACCTTTCGAAAAGAAAACAAACCAAAAACCACAACGGAAAAAAAAAGGCACCGCCTTAAAATTTGTTTGATGAGTGATGACCAAGAAACTTAAATCAAGAAAATAATCACTTGCAGTCGCCTGTGAAAGCGCAGTGCCCGCGCTTCAGTTGTGAAGAAGTCGTCCGTTTGAATATTTCCGAAGATTTAGCGGAATCTTTTGCATAAATAGTTGAAACGGAGTCAATCTACTCAAAATTTCAAAAACAGCAAGTGAAGTATGATGGGCCTTACTCCAATTCTCTAGCCCATGAGACCATAACTCAAATTTTATTTTTTCTAGGGACTGAATTGCAAAAGGCCCAAGTTATATGCACCCACATAATTAAAATGGTTATAATAACTAACTCCTAATAAAAGAAAAAAGGCCCAGTTTAATGCATCACAAATGTTCAGAGAACACCCACAAAAATTTTCCACGCATTGTCCTTATTCTATTTGTAAAGTTCATTCTAAAATTGGGAAACGACGCGACACCAACAAAGAAAAAGAGTTTCCAAAATTAGCTTCATTTTTATCGTCCCATCGTCGTCGGTCGGCACCATCACAGCTCTTTCTCATAACTCTGTTTCTGAAACCGTCTGTCATTTTTCTCATCGTATTATCAGTATATAATAATACTTATTACGTAAAATAGAACCATATTCAAATATTCAAAAAAAATAACCAACAATATTAAAAATAATGTTCAAAACAAACCATAGTTCTAGAAAAATAGGGTGAAAAACTTATCAGAGTGAGGGGATGACGACCATAATCGTGATATAGAGTTGTCTACTTTTCGGCTACTTTAAAATTCGTGATGTGGTGTTATTCCGACAAAAACTACTGAAAATTTGATAAATAAAAGTGATGGGTGCATAATTAGATGTATTAAGTAATCAGGGACATATTAATCACTTAAGCATATTATTAATCATAATTATAATTTTAAGTGGGTGCTCTCCATAGAAAAATAAATTTATGATGCATCCACTTGTGTAGTAGTCAAGCCCAAAATTCCTGAGAGAAAGAAGAAGAGAGCATTGTCACCATCTCTAATATCGTTCATCACTCTTATTACTCAAATTCCGGTCGATTGTTGCGCGTTTTTATAAATTTCAACTCTAATTTTCTGAAAAATAGTATATATTTCCATATTTTTTCTTTTTGAAAATAATTGCTAATTTTGAATTTTTTTTCTATTCGAAATTTTGGCCGAAAAATTGGAATTTTTTTATTTAAATTCAGAAACCATTTCGAACGCCACTGTTCGAATTGCACCAACTATTTCAATAAAAATTTTATACGTGTTTCATCAATATAATCCAATAATTTCATTTTTAATTTCGTGCATATGAATCAACTAAGAGAAATGAATTCACAATAAAATTAAGAATGAATCAACAAAATAAAAAAATTTAATTGTATTTTTTTCTTCTTCATATTTTACTTAATAAACGAAATAGATGATGGCTGTAGGTGGGTGCATCCAATTTTTTTATAATATTGAATAATGAATCTGTAAGGAATATGTTAGAGTTATTTTCAGGCCATCTCCAACAGCGCATGGTTGGAGATGCCAATTTTCCTCCAAAATGCTGCGCCAGCTATAACATTTTACCTTTTTTTTAAAATTTTTTTTATTTATATTATACTTTATATACTTTTATGTTTGAATTGTGATACTTTTAAGTTTAAATTATAATACTTTTAGGTTTAACAATTAAATTATAATATTTTTAGGATGAATAATTAATTAATTGTAATATTCTTTAATTGAATAATTAAATTGTAATATTTTGTAGTTGAATAATTAAATGTTATTTTTTAAAATCATAAATAATATATTACAATAGTTTAAATTATAATTAGAGATTGTTGTAGGTGTTCTTCATTTCGAGAGCTAGACTACTATTATTGATGTTATGAATTTTCTTTATTTTGTGTGCATTTTTTGTGACGTGTTAATTTATGTTTTCTATTATGTATAATTTTATCATTGCATTACGAAATTTAAATTAATATGTGTGATTGTATCATGTAATTAAATTTAGAGTTTATAGATTTTTACGTCCCGTAACTTTGCTCTAGTTTGATTTTGGTCCTCATGAAATATACATTTTGAAATTAGTCCTGTAAGTTTGATTTTTTTTTTTGAATTTGGTCATTTTACCTGCTATAGCAGATAACCTAACAGGTAACCCAATTTTTTTAATTTTCTTTGTTTTTTTTTTAAACACATGACATATATATATACAATCATAATTAATTAATAATTAAGCAGACTATAATTAATTTACACATGACATTTATATACACACATACATCATATAGCTATGTATATATATATATATAGCTTTATAATTAATTAATATTTTATAATATAATAAATACTACAATTAATTTTTAAACAACTATTTAATTATAATAATAATTATATAATTACTAAAGAAATAACACACATATACAATTTTCAAGAATTGACATGTGTAGGTTTCTTTTTTAAATTATTTTGCTTTATCATAAAATTTATTAATATATATAATATAAGGCAAACACTCAAATAGAAATTTCTACGGGTCAAAGATCCGTAGAAATGTCCATTTTCGAAAATTCGCGGGTCTAAACCGGGTCGGGCCGAATTTGAGTATTTTTTTCCAAAATTCTCGCATATAGTGATTTTCGCTCCCAGGTATGTTACAGTCGAGGTAAATGCATGTTACTTTAAGGCAAAACGTGTGTTACAACCAGATTAAATGTTATTTTCTACACATATTCATTTATTTTTATAGAAGTAAATATTTTTCATGCAATGTAAAACATGTATATGTTACATTGTATGTGTAA
>JAPKLY010000245.1:194915-239548 GCA_026898435.1 Prunella vulgaris | reverse complement strand
AAAAAAAAAAAAAAAAAAAAGAGAGACAGAGAGAGAAAACAGTGCGCACAGAAATGTAATTTTTTACTTTTTTTATTTGAAAAGTTTATGCAGAAGTAACTATAGCATCAAAGGAGTTCTATTAATTCAGACATTCAGGCTCTGAAATGACAAAAATCCTATATGCAAACTACAAAGTAAAGCAAATTTAAGGACAATAACTTTTAAAAATTGCAAATTGAGGACAAATCAGCCCAATACAGGTCAAATTGGCCCGATTTTGGCTCAAATTCTAACCTGAATCCAGCCCAAATATGTCCAATTAGCCCGATTTGCATTGATTCGGGCTGCTTTGTCCTTAATTTGCCACATTTTAGGTTTACAGTCCTCATTTTGTCAGCCTGAAAAGTTACGGCCCTTATCTTTCCACGCCCTTTAAGTTATGGTTCCGAAAAAACAATTTTCCCGAATTTGAACACAAAATTCTGCAACAGTACATGTTCTGCCCTCACATGTTAATCTTTTTTTTAACTGAATTTCAATGCTTAAAGGGGCCCACTTAAAATTTTAAATGTATAGAAGATTCATTAAAGAAAGAAGCTATCTAAGTTTGGGACCTAAAAGGAGTTAGTCAAGAATTGAGATTTTGAGTAAACCTGCATCTAAGATGGCCCGCTTCTTGAATGCGGGCTCCTTCTGTTACTTGTGTTAATGCTGCAGGGGCTGATGATGCAGCAGCAGCAGCAAATGCTTGAGGATCAGAAAAGGTCCTGAGGAAAGCTTCAATGTTTTTCATGGCCATTTTTCTAGTGACATCCAAGTTTAAGCTCTTGGAACTGCCATGTGTTGACGTTCCTACAGGTGAAATTTCATCCGTTCTGCATATAGAATTGCAAAATTTTAAAATCTTAGCAGACACTTGACCTTTCAAAAAATTGAAGGAGTACGACAGCAGCAGTAGAAGAGAGATAATAATGTGCATGAAAATTACTAAAATTGAAGGATAGTTATTCTAGTGGAAAAAACACTCTTTCATTCTCCGGGGGGTGGGGTTAATCCATTACACCAATGAATTCTGCAACTATCGTATGTGATCAAAACTGTCGAACCCTGTTTGAACGATGAGTTAGAAGCGTCATGCCGCATATTCTTAATAATGGGTAGAGATCCACTAATGCAAAAACTTTTTTAAATATTTAAACAAACTTCTCTTGCAAGAATAATTGTAAAAGAGTCGTAAGAGATACAAACTTAAACAGACGGATACCTTCCATCAAAAATGTAGGTCAATGCCAATGCAGACATGAAGCGTGCCATTTTTGATACAGAAGTAGAACAAAGATGGACCAGAGCGGGAACACCTCCGTCCTCCACTATGCGCAGAGCATTCCCGGGATTAAAAGCAAGATTCCAAAGAGCTCCTGCAGCAGTCTCATGCACATCCTGAAAGTTCAAGTCATGAACTTTAAGTAACAAAACATTTCTTTTTAACTGACTTTGTTAAAATAACAGTTTAATGTAAACAATAATCTAAAAGACCCTGTGGGCTACAAGCAAAAAAATTAGCTTTAGCATCGGGTTATATTATGTTAAATGCACTATGGAATTTATAAATGCTCAAAATAAATGAACAAAAGCATGACTACTAAATGCAAATCATTAATTCAGTAAACCAAACCAAGAAAGCAGATGCCACATGGAAAAAGCGACTACTAGGTTGAAACAGTGAATGGATAGGGTAGTTATGAAAATGCTCAACCAACTATTTTTGGTAAACATACCTCGACATCAGATCGAGCAAGCGCTATTAATGGTGGCACGCCTCCTTCTCGGCCAATAGCAATGCTGGTAAGGAATAAACAAAAGATTATAGGTAAGAGAAAAAATAAAAGCTGCAATTTTTTCCAAGGCTGCATTTTACAGAATGAGACTGAAAAAATCTGATCTACTCGCCGTCTGCTAGCATAAATGATAAACCAGAATTCAGCCACCTATTTACCAGCCAATGAGTATACGTCATCACAATATTGTTCAAGTTGTCTCTATGCTGTACTGTCGACATTTTGTTAAAAAATTTGATGACAGTCTAATACCTATTTCATCTTAGTTTAACCTGAAAATTAACAAATACCTGTGTATAAAACTTGCACATGGAAATTAATACTCCCACTGTTCTACAGGAATTTGCAAACTTTCCTTATTTGGACGTTCCACACAAATTTGCACAGTACCAAAAAAAGAAACATTGATTTGCGTGCACAATCACAAACCTATACACACATTTATCCATATGCCACTACTTTATATATACAATACATTTTTCTTAAAAAATGTGCTATCCCGTAGGGTGCAAATTCCTAGGGGACGGAGGGAGTACTAGTTCTTTCTTGGTTTCTACTCTCTTCCTTATCACACAACAGTAACATGAGTTGTGCGTAAACATGGTTATTCTACTTCTTATGACTTATTGCCCCCTGGTAAACAATATTTCTTTCATTACAAAAATGAGGAAAAAATTATGCAATTTTTTTTATCAGAATTGATCCAGATTCTGCTTTGGTCATTGACGTTCAACAGGTAATCTCTATGAGTAGACATACTTTCCTAGCGAAAATAGGCATTGAGAATTATAATGGCTAGCTTTTAAATTTAACTATACCAACACAGTTGACGATAAACATATTCTACTCCTAAAGATGTCCAATTCAGGAATAGTATACCAAGCATAACAAAAGATTGAACTTTCATCCCAACAAAAGCAGCAAAAATACACATGTAAAAAAGAAAAAACGAAATTCTAACTGGAAGATAGTGCGTAGAAGAAATAGAGAGTGTCTCTAAGTACACTATATACCACATTTTCTGATGTACTATCATCCAATAAATTTTGAGGTGAGGGTGACTTGAAGATGGATAGAAGACTGAACAGAAAACTGATTATATTATACTAAAATTTGTCATCAGAAGTATTGAGCAAGTCATTTTCTTAGACAAATGGGGATCGAGCTGATTGCTAAGGTCATCTAGATCTCTCTCTGATGGGGATGGAGCTGATTGCAGAGTTGAAACACACTGTACAGAAATGTCCAAATTATAAACACCTTTGATTGTTATCTGAGCTCACACATAATTCAAGCATTACAAACAGAAAAGTCAGACAACTAAAAGAAGCTTACCTATTTGTTTCTGATACAGACAATCCCCAGAGAGCACCAGCAGCCCTCTCCTGAAGGCCATGGGAAGCATTTGAACTGGAATTTGCTAAAGCAACCTAGCAACCAGAGAATAATTAAAAACTCATGTGAGCTGAAAATTTCGTCTTTTAAAGAGTGAATATTTAGTTTCTTTCGTGATTATCTCTGCTTATTGTTGTCATTCTTCTAAAAGACGGCCAAAGAAAAATGTGGGAAAAGTTGCATTAATATTACAAAGGACTCTTAGTTTGTCATCCATCAAACAGCATGCATTCAACATTGATGCCTTAAAGTGAGGAATTATAAAGTTAAATATAAAATTCACAAGTTCCATTCATAAGCTAACTAAAACTATCCCAAAATGGGAAAAGAATGAAGCAAGACTACCCTGTGAATCACATTGACATCTTCAAAAAGTCAGAACCAAGAAAAGATGTAAAACTCCATGTTAATAGAGTAACTATAGAACAAGACTTATATATTGCGTTGGAGGTATACATAGCTGAACTGGTATTTCTACTAAACCACAAATGCCTTAAGTTTTATGCACTTAAGAGGGACAGAAAAATATTGAATCAACACGCTGCAATAAGCAAAAATTCTCTCTGGAAGCTGAATATTCGGGAGTGTATAATATGCCGAAAGCTAGTCAAGGGCCAAAAATCTGTCTGATATGATTTGTTAAAGAACAGCTAATTTTGTAGATCTGGAAACATTTCAAAGCAAAAAAGAGGAAGCAGTGCTATGTTAAACTCACTGATTAGGATGATAAAAGGGAAAGGATAAAGGAATTCTTTGACACTGTTTAGGTTTTCTTTTTTTGATAGGTGACACTGTTTAGGTAAACTAGCAAGTCAAACTACTTAATGGAAACTCTGAATAAATATGGCTCCCAGGTCAGTTAGCTCCTAGATAGTTAATGCAATCATCTTTACAGCAACTACTACACGAATTTTAGAAATGATTTAACAAACATTTATCGAAACAAACATACTAATATCATACCAATGCTTCAACACCACCAACTATGGCAATTGCTTCTCGATTTCTGTCGTCAAAGGATAAATTCCATAATGCACCAGCAGCTTCTTGCCTATGAACCAGTCACCAATAGTGTTAGTTCTATGCCAAAAAAAAATTATCTCGCACAAAAAGATCTGGTCTACTTGGAAGAAAAGAAATCGATCACTGAACAACAGGGCATGGCCCATCTTACCTGACACCTTCATGAGGAGAGCGAGTAAGTTGCACCAGGACATCAAGAGCTCCAGCCTCTTGTCCTACTGCAGCATTGTTATCATTGGTATCCCCATGGGCAGCCAAATTTGCCAAAGCCCGAGCTGCCTGGACAATAGGATCAGAAAGGTATATTTATCAGAAATTGGAATAAATTTTTACCCCTGTCTTCGATGCAAAGAGCTTTTTCCATGTGGAATAGAAAGCATTGGATAAGTAAGCAAAGTAGCATTTGAAAAACATCTGGAGACATTCAAGTGACTAGTGAAGTTCAGAAGATACAGCCCCATAAGTAACAACTTGTAGATGAGATGGCATTCTTTCATGATATAAAAGCAAAAACTATGGGTTCAAAACCTGCTGAAAGCAACTCCGCCATTTAAGTTATACACTTGTTGGGCCTTTTTAGTCCTCCCCATGATGGAATTGATGCTAGAACACAAGTACACTCGTTGGGACTCCTCAGTACTCCCCATGATGGAGTTGGTGTCAGCCCACAAGTGAGGGGGAGTATTAGGGAATTAAATAAATGAATGAAGTTCACACTTCTGTACAAGTTCGGACTTTAAATTTTAGATGAGGTGAGATTCTTTTAGCACATGAAAACCAAGTTCTGGATGAATCTCCAAAGATTATTTTGGAAATCATGCAGTAATTACGATCTACCTCAATCCAAAGACTTTCAATCTTGAATTCTGAACATCAATTTTTTTCTGTTATGACAATATACATACATTATGAGATCCGTTCTATGGTGGCCTGAGGAGAGAAAAATACTCCTGGCAGCAATACCAGTAAATAAGCCGCATAAAAGGAATGACAAACAGCGGTGGCCATACTGTCATGGCAAAATTAGTTTTAGAAATACCTAACAAAAAATATGCCTAGAGTCTATTAGCTGTTAAGGATGTGCCAGCCAGGGAATCACTGGAGGACCGTAGTAATCAAAGAAGTTGATCAAAGGGATAAGTTATCAGCGTTACTAGTCTTGATATTTCAATAGTTACAAAATTTACCCTCCACAATGCTGTTCTCTTCTGAACCAAGCAAAAAGGGCAGGGGAAGCTTATTGGGTACTAGACCTTTACTTCGGAATGTCAAAATGCTGAACAATTTGAAACAACAGCTTAGCAAAGTGGGGGATTTTGAGGAGAAAAAAATGAAATACATATTGTTTTTCGATTAGAAGAGGAGACCACCTGCTCTTGCACTCCATCAACCTTACAAGTTCGAGCTAGTTTCACCAGAGCATGTACACCATTAACTGAAGCAATTTCAATGCTGCATTTGTCATCTGCTGCCAAATTTGCAAGTGCACCAGCTGCACGTTCCTGAAATCAATGAAAGAAACAGCAAAAACCTACTTAGGCCTATTATAGCAAATTGGCTACCATTTTATGTAGGGCAACATAAAGGCATGAACATGACTAAGAACATACCAAGACTCCTTCACCACCAGTAGACCTTAACCATTTAAAGATAAGGTCCACTAGGGCTCTAACCCCGCCAGCTTCTGCAATTGCACCCTAAAATACAAATTTTATTTCATAACTTGAAGAATAAAGTATTAATGAAACAAAAATTAAAGGCAAAATAAATAACATTAAACCTTGTGTCCATCACCAACGGAAAGGTTCCACAGTCCTCCTGCAGCCTCCTCAGCAACCAGCCTGTTGGCAGACTTTGCAAGATTTACAAGAACGGCGATGCCACCTTCCTCCGCCACAGCTTTCGCAACATTAGCATTAACTGATAAATTTGCAATGGCCTACATGCAAAATCAATTTAAGTTAAATGAATTTGTCCACCACAAATGATGATAAAGCTTTAAGACACAATGAATGGCAATTCCTACTCTGCTAATATTGTACCTCTGGGTAAGGCAGCAGAAATTCTTATCCAATAAAGCACCTAAACTAGAAATCTTACCTTAGCAGCTTCTGATTGATGTCCCTCCCTCCATGACTGGGCAAGGTTCAATAGAAGGCGTATGCCATCATCACGCATAACTGCTTCAGCCCTTCCAGTATCAATGTTGGCATTTTCATCATCAATTACGACAAAAGTTGCAAGAGCTGTAGCTGCCCTTTCTTGAACCTCCTCCTGGGCACTCTGCATGAAACTAAGTAACAAAATTGTGCCTTGATTAAGCCAAAACATATCTAAACCAGGCGGATTGATCTCAGAAATACGTAGAAGAGAATAGGAAATGATCCATTCTAGCCATTTCAGCATCTCATTTGATTTCTTATGCTCCTCAGAATATCTCAAATGCAGAAAAATGTTCTTATCATTCATTGGTGAATCGACGAATAGGGCGGCTACTCCTTTAAGAATGTCAGTGAAAACAGCCAACAGCACTTTGCCATTATGGTTTTTATTACAGGAAAAGATGCCGTCCTTCTCAAGCACAGGACAATTCAAGGCGCATAAGACCTTCATGCTTAATGAGGATGACAAGAGTTTTGAAGCAGCAGCTGGGCTTATATCTGTTCTGGAAACATCTAAGCCAATCAGGTGTTGCAGCTTATCCCAGTGTTGTGCTACTAAATTCCACTTTATATTAGTAGTCCCTGCAACTGAGAGGAAGCGAACTGAGGAAATATTTCCCAGGGCAATCTCGTCCACCTTTCGACAGTCGATGAATCCAATATCGGTCAAATTCTGGCAATGCTTTGCTAAAGCATTGATAGCATCTGCATCCACTTCTGGGATACCAGATATCCGGAGTTTCCTTAGGCGTGAACAACAAATTGAAATTGCTTTTATAGCATCACTGCTGATCTTTTCACAAAAATCTGGACCAATCTGAAGGCACTCTAGTGCTTTATGTCGAGCTGCGAGCACACAAATATTGGCATCACTCATTTTCCTGCAACACTCCCCATTTATCTCACGTAGATTTTCAGCTTGAAGGCTTATAATAGCCTCAGCAGATTCAGGACCTCGGAATCGAAGCTTCTGAAGATTCTCACACATAGGGGCAAGTGATGAAGCCCCGGAAGCATCAAGCTTATGAAACCTGAGATCTAATACCTGCCACAAACATGGAGATTTACCCAGAGCCCACCATGTCCGGCAGGTTGACGACAAACTAGCTCGGTCACGATAGTTCAAACTAGAGAAAAGCTGAATCATTGTATCATCAGGTAACCTAGTCCACTCAAGCTCCACCTTCTCATCAACCTTAGGACAATCCACTTTCTCATCAATCTCAGGACAATCCACTTTCTCTTTGCCCCCTCTCACAACCCTCCTCCGCACTCTCCTATTCATACTCGACTCAAGCTCGGCACACAGAACCTATTCCAAGATCAGGGATAAATGATACACAGATGAAGAAAGATATACACTCAAGGATTAAGCCTTAGGGTATTAACAGGCTACAAAGCACAGTTCTTCTCTATTGATTGCTCAGAACTGTTCTACGACGGTCAGAGTCACAGCATTATGTGCAAACACAATCAACTTTCCAAGATTCGACTTTTTACAAACTACTTAAACAGAGTTAATAAAAGAAAATCTCAATCTCAATACGAAATGCGCAAATTCTGCAAAAAAAACAACCAAGTATGAATGCCCTAATTCTTGCAACCAACTGATATAACATCTACGCAGAAACTCTTTTACAATGATAAGGATATACCCCCAATCAAGAATGCATCATACTTTCAAATTTTGCGGTGTTCCTCCGAGACCGAGTGTTTAAGCCTTCTGGGCCTTCGGATAAATCCTTAAATCTCCAGTTTTGGCATTGAATCTATTGCCTTGCCAGCATAATTTTGTATCTTCGAAGGTATGTATGAGAAATGGCACCTGATGAACAACAAGATACAGATTAGCACAAAAGCTATGAGCATCACAATTGCCTTCACTGCTAATATAATTCGCACAATATATAGGTATATACGTATATATATAGAGAGAGAAGGAGGGAATGGAGGAAGGGTTTGAGAGGATTCAGGTATCAGAGATGTAAGAGAAAGCAAGCCCAAAGCCTAAAACTTGACCACCTCCTCACCCTTGTCTCTTTACCCCTCGCATAAGTCGCTCCAATGGTTTAAATGTGTGATACAAATCCACAATCACACTCCTACGAAATTTACGTAGCGTGATACATTTTAAAATTAAAAAAAAAAAAAAAACTTTTTACATTTGGAAGGGACTCAAATTTGAAACTTTATTCAGGTTGAAATATGTATTGGACTCAAAGTTGAATTTTATTTGTAGACAAGTGTGTGACATTATATAACCACCCACTCTATAAAATGTATTAGGGGACGAGTCGTGCATTCGTTATATTTCAGTTATTTATTTGGATGGTATATTTTTTAATTAATATTACTTTTACATTATACATATTTAACTATATTTCAATTATATATGCTTGTTTTCCAGTTAAATATACTTTGTGTATTGTTGATAGGCGAACTAAAGCGAACTACACTGAGTGAATTAGCCTAATTAAAAGCTCAAGGTTGAATAGCTCGTCCATAGCTCTCTCAGGTGGCCAAAGCCAAGTCACAACTCTTTGACTGGTCAACACAATGGAGAGAGAGGAAGCTCGCCCAGCAGCTCGCCAGAGCTGGAGGCAAGAGACCAGTCCTGCTACAAGCATCACACCACGGAACAACCCAAGGCAAAGGAGCTCGCCCTTGTCCGGAGTGAAGCCTGTAGTTGCGTAGGTTGCCAATAGTGATGTAGTAAGTTAGAAGCAATGTAATTAGAGCATAATAGTGGGTAAAGAGACAAGTGTTAAGGACACTTGTCAGTTTATTAGGCTAATTAAGTTTAATAAGTGTCACTTCACTACATGTAAAACTAATAAATGAGTCTCTTGTATCCACTTTCTCTCTCCAAGTTCATATTATCCAAAATATACCTCTCTCTACTTTCTCTCTCTATTATTTTACTCCAATAAACTCAACTTTGATTATTGTTTGAAATGATTCTCAAGATAATCAGCCACATAAACGCATAATTAGTAAATTCTTCCAATAATTTGGCGCTAGAAGGAGGGTTTGAACCTCCGATCATAAAAATCTGAGAGATAAAGTGAGAGATTCTTGAAGGTGTTCTTGAGAAACTTGAAGAACAGTTTGAAGATTTGAAGATATACACAAACCCCTATCATTTGCCAGAAAGTTGTGAACAAAAACCAAGGAAGTAAAAATTTCTAAATGCATGCGTGTTTGTAATTAAACCAGATTCTGGACAAATCACTTGCATGCAGGGCTAGAAAGATCTTTTGCTTACCTTACCTTTGTTGGAAAAATTTGAAGACGAACTACCCTTATTGGAGTAAGATGTCAAGGGACAATACTCATACTTCGTCCACGACGAGGAGATGGAAGGAAACGGGCCCCCGACACAACCATACCGATGGAGAATCCTCCTGTCAGCGAGCTCCCGGGCGAGCTAGTGCTCAAGGGCGTGCCCCAACTACTCAACAAGATGGGATAGACCCGGCGGTGCAGTACCTACTCCAGAACCTAGACGAGCTTGAGCGAACTATCGCTCTACTCCAAGAGGTCCACCGGCAACAACAGTTGGGCGAGCTCCCGCGAGCTACTAAACCTGCTCCCACCAACACGGCCCGGGATCGAGAGACGCGATGAACACACTCTTCCCAGCCAAGGGATAGAGCTGGCGAGCTAAGGGGCGAGCTCCGTGGCGAGCTGAAAGCGAGCAGTGCCAGAGTTCGCCACCAGCAGGCCGCCGAAAAGGCGAAGATGAGAAATCAACTCGGCTCACAAGGTGGGCGAGCTAGGAGCCAGGCTGAGGGCTCCACTACAAATAGGTCCAGGGACATCCTTCAGGGCAGATTGGGGCCAAGATACGAAGAGGCGGCACAGGAGTCCGTGCCGGTACCATTAATCCCTGTGAGAATGGAGGACTCGGACCTACATCCTCGTAGGTCCGCACATGATAGACTGCGGAGACCTACTTCAGACAGGCTAGGCCCACTGCTCGACAGTTCCCGCAAATCACAGTTGAACCACCCCAGAGCGAGGGACTGCGGGATCGTACGTCCATGAGGCATACAACCCTCAAACAGCCTCCATAGGAGGTGGTTCACGATGATGAGTTGGCCACACTAAAGAAGGCCGTTGAGCAGCTCCAGATGCAAGTGGCCGCCAAGAGCGGTGGAGCAGACACAAACACACTCCCGGTGTCACCACTAGCACCGGCTATTCTGAAGGCGCTGGTTCAAAAGAAAATTCAAGTCCCGGCGATGACCCTATATGAGGGAGAGTCCGACCTGAAGGTGCACATATCCAAGTACTCGGACTTCATGATCTCCATGGGAGCAACGGATGCCACGCAGTGCAGGAACTTCCCACTGACCCTTGGAGACCGGGTCCACAGATGGTTCTCATCAATGGCTCCAGGGTCAATACAGTCGTTTGGCCAACTAACACGGGAGTTCCTGTCACATTTTTCCGGCTAAGGGTCATACCTCACTCAGAAGCACATGCTTGCGAACATCAACCAGGGGAATGAGGAGTCGGACTAGCAGTATCTAGAAAGGTTCTACAAGATCTTGCTAGAGGGTGAGCCAGTTAGCGAGGACACCAAGATTGTGGCCGTTATGGCTGGACAAAAAAAGAGCACAGAGCTGTGGAAAGAAATGCACCTGTCTTGCCCAAAGACTTATGCTGAATTCAGGAATAAGGCAGGTGTGTATGTGGCCATGCAGGAAGCCCTGCTGAAAGAAGTTGGAAGCACCAAGGAGAAAAAGACGGGGAATAAGAAAGCTGGGGGCACCTACAAAGCCCCAAGAAACTTGAAGTCATTCGGGGATGGGGATGAGTTCAAAGAGAAGCTAAATCAGGTGCTGAAGGTGTCTGTCGATCATTTGTTCACAGTCGTAAAAGACAAAGCCATGCTAAACGAGCTGAGGAAGATCCGACAAGACCGCCTCAAACTCAACCCTAACAAATACTGTGCATATCACCAGAGCATCGGACACTTCACCAGTGAGTGCCGAAATTTGTTGAAGCAGCTCTAGAAATTTTACGAGGACGGCTAGCTAGCCGAGTTTGTGAAAAAGGCCCCGATGAAGAGGTAAAGACAGGGAAGGAGGGATGAGACCGATGATGAGAAAGAAGAGGAGGACAAAGACCGACGTCCCAGGCAAAACAGACGTAGGCCACCTCCACCTCCTGTTCAATAAGAACCCAATAGGGAAATCCTCGTCCTTGAGGAACAGTCAGGCCCAGCCGGCGGAGTTACTGATGGAAGGCTGTCAATCTCGAAGAGACAAATGAAAGTAGAAATACGAGCTGTCCACCAAGTCCAGGAAGGTGGTTCCAGCTCTAAGCCCAATATCAAACCTACTGCAGAGTTTACGTTTTCGCAGGCTAATCTGGAGGGAATCCTCACTCCCTACAATGACTCGTTGGTGATAAGCGCCAACATCATAAATACGAAGGTCCACCGACTGCTAGTGGACACCGGCGCCTACACCAGCATATTATTCAAGAGCACCCTAGATCTACTAGGAGATTATGAGTTACACATTAAAAGCTGTAATCATAGAATAGTGGGGTTTGGAGAAGCTGTAACCATTCCCCTAGGAATAATTAGGTTGTCTGTCGAGCTTGTATCGATCGAGGATCCTGAAAGGAGACTGACTAGATTGATAGATTTCTTAGTGGTAGATCAATAGTCGTCCTACAATGGGTTCCTCGGCCGGCCATTAATTTCTGAATTTAAAGCGGCATGTTCAACCTACTACTACTGTTTGAAATTTCCAACTCCAAAGGATGCAGAACCATAAAGGGTGATCAAAAGAAGGCCAGAGAATGTTTGTTGCAAATTAAGAAACCTGTTACGCAGGTACTGGTATACGGAGAAGAGGTGCAACATCCAACTGACAAGCCAAGCATCATTGACGTTATCTTAGTAGACACTGAGTTAATGGAGATAAACAACCAGTAAGGAGACCCAGAGATCGCCCAGGTGGATCAAGATGCTCCTCAACAAGCGGTGTCAATGGAGGTTGACAAAGTTCAACGAGAGGACGAACCTACCAGCTCAGCTGCGTAGGAACCCGGAGAAGCTCGCGAACCTACCAATAATGAGGAAGGGCGCAAAGACCTCGAACCCCGAGTGGGTTACGAACCTATGTTAAAGGAAGACGAATTGAGCTGGGATGAACTCACCGTGGACCCAAGGTGGAAAAGAAAGAAAATGAGAGCTATCCCGGTGGAAGAGCTTACAGCTATCCTGGTGGATCCCAACAGAGGTGACTTAGAACTTTTCATAGGTTCTGAGTTGCAAGAGCCCTACAGGAGCAGGATGGAGGAGTTCCTCAGATATAACTTGGACATGTTTTCCTGGTTCCACGAAGATATGATGGGAATCCCACTGGAGTATGCATGCCATTGATTAAACATTGATCCAACAAAGAACCTCGTCTGATAAAAACGAAGGAAGTACAGAGTGGACAAGTATGAGGCCTTAACCACGGAGGTGAAGAAACTGCTAGATAACAAGCTTATCAAGGAGACACCCTGTCCACAGTGGGTAGCCAATCCCATACTCGTGAAGAAGCCAAACAGGACATGGAGGCTGTGCATAGACTTCACAGACCTCAACGCAGCTTGCCCGAAGGACAACTTCCCACTACCCCACATCAATCAGCTGGAAGATAAAATTGCAGGGCATGAAATAATGACTTTCATGGATGCTTTTGCAGGTTATCACCAAATAGCAATGCACCCAGATGACCAGGAACACACGACGTTCTACACAAACAAGAATCTGTTATGCTGGAGTAGGATGTCGTTCAGACTAATCAATGCTGGAGCTACATACCAGAGGTTGGTCAACAAAATGTTTGACCAACACATTGGACACACGATGGAGGTATACGTGGATGACATTATGGTCAAAAGCTTGAGGAATGAGGATCACCTAGATCACCTCAAACATGCATTTGACATAATGCGCACATACAACATAAAGTTAAATCCCAAGAAGAGTAACTTCAGAGTACATTCGGGGAAGTTCCTGGGCTACCTGGTGAGTCAGAGGGGGATCAAAGTCAATCCTACTCAAGTGAAGTGCATCATGGAGATGAAGCCACCTGACTCGGTGAAGAAAGTTCAAAGATTAACAGGATGCTTAGCGGCCTTGAACAGGTTTATCTCCAGGCCCGGTGACAAGAATCGACCGTTCTTCGAGTCAATCAAAGTCAAACATAAAGATGATTTCCAATGGACGAACGAATGTAAAAAAGCCTTCGAGAGAATCAAAGAATACCTTAGCAATGCACAGATCCTGTCGAAGCCCGAACCTGGAGAGAAGTTGTACCTACACCTGGTGGCATCGGAGGTGGCCATCAACTCGGTGTTAGTACGAGCATAAGGGAAAACACACTTACTAGTATACTACGTAAGCCAAGCACTGCACGAAGCGGAGCTGCGCTACTCACCCACGGAGAAGTTGGCTTATGCACTGGTAATGAGTGTTAGAAAGTTGCGGCCCTACTTCTTCGACCACCGGGTGGAAGTGTTAGCAACATTCCCACTAAGGCAAATACTACATCGGCCGGACACTGCGGGATGCTTTTTGAAATAGTCACTGGAGGTCAGCCAATATGGAATAACCTACGCACCCCGAACAACGATTAAGGGACAAGCACTCGTCGATTTCATCGTCGAGCTAACTTTCCCACAAGATCCAACGAGGGGATGTATAGTACCATATGGCACCTCTACGTAGACGGATCATCAACTAGCACAGCAGCAGGAGCCGGTGTGGTACTAATAAGCCCAGACAGACAAGTCTTCACTTGGGTAATCAGATTCGATTTCAGAGCGACGAATAATGAAGCGGAGTATGAAGCGTTGATAGCTGGACTTAGGTTATAATTAGCTGTGGGGGCAACTAAACTGCAAATTTTCAGAGATTCCCAGCTAATAATATCCCAAGTCCGGGGAGAATACGAAGCTGAAGACCAGCAGATGGCATTGTACCAGAAGATAGTAGCGCACTTAATATCATTATTCCAACAAGTCTACATCGAACAAATCCCGAGATTGGAGAACACACAGACAGATGCACTAGCCCGACTAGCTACGAGTAGGGGGCAGGAGGAGGATGATGATTGGCGAGCTCCCATCAAAAAGTACTTGTAGGGCGGATCACTCTTGGAAGAAGTATGGAAAGCTAGTCGGCTAGTGAAGTAGGCAGCCAGATACACACTGGTGGATGGTCAGTTATACAAACGTGGATTCTCTCTACCTTTACTCAAATGTTTATCAGAAAAACAGGGGTTAGAGGTGTTAGAGGAAATCCACCAAGGAATCTGTGGGAGTCACGTTGGGGGGCAAGCTTTGGCATACAAGACGATCAGGCAGGGGTACTACTGGCCCACTATACGTAAAGATGCTATTAGCTTCACTTGAAGATGCTGAAAGTGCCAGCTATTTGCACCGAACATCCACACTCCTGCAAGCCAACTCAAATCAGTCTTCAGCCCACGACCTTTTGCAAAATGGGGTATCGACTTGATCAGCCCATTCCCACCTGGCAGAGGCAGTTTAAAGTTTGCCTTAGTAGCGGTAGATTATTACACAAAATGATAAGCTTTATCTGGAAAAATCTGATATGTAGATTCGGACTCCCGCAGTCGATTGTAACAGATAATGGTAGACAGTTTGATGGTCAGAAGCTCAGAGAGTTCTGCAGCTCGTGGAATATCAAGAAGCATTACTCGACCCCCTACCATCCACAATCAAATGGGCAAGTTGAAGCAGTTCACAACATTTTGAAGCATGTTTTGAAGGTCCATCTAGAGGACAAGAAAGGTAGTTGGGCGGATGAACTCCCTGAAGTGTTGTGGTCTTACCGAACATCTTACAGAGCTAGTACCGGGGAAATCCCGTTTACCCTAGCTTTCGGGACGGAAGCAGTAGTCCCAGTAGAAGTCCAAAATCAGACTTGGAAGGTAGTAGGTCATGACGAAGAAAACAATGATGAAGCCTTGGCAGTGGAAAAAGATCTACTCAAAGAAACCCGAGCTTCATAAGAACTGAGGAATGCTACCTACAAGCAAAGAGCCGAAAAGTACTATAACACCCAAGTGCGATACAGAAAGTTCAAAGTTGGGGAGTTGGTTTTGAGAAAACAATTAGCAACTCCACCCGGAGTGTTTGGGCCAAACTGGGAAGGACCGTTCCGGGTTACTGCTACCTGGACTAACGGGACTTATGATCTCGAAGATTTGGAAGGGAAAGCTTCGTCGTACACATGGAATGCAACACACCTGAAGAAATACTACCAATAGTGGAGAAAGTGTTGGAGTATGAAATGAAGTTGTTGCGAAGAGATGTTGCTCTCTTTGAAGACGTATGACCAAGTAATAGAAGAGATGTGTGGCAGTTGATATATTTCATTCAAACATAACTTCACTTGATGAAAATAAGCTGCTACATTTTCTTGAGGAGTCTGTCCAAGACCATGTTTGTGCTATTAGCAAGTTTTCTGGCTTTGATGAAGACAGTAAAGAGTTACTCCTAGTAGTAGAGGAAGGGTAACTGTAGCTTGTAAATAGATCAATTATAGGTTTGCATCAGAAATGTTGATGATGACCTCTGTAAAAATTATTATACAAAGAAGATGTATTTTCAAGAAATTATCTGTTCATGCTCAAAATTTGCAAAGGGTACAAGTCCCAAAACGTTATTTTCAAAGCTGGAGGCAAAGGCCGTTAAAGTGCCAAGGTTCATTAAAGTATCCTTCTAAAAAGGATTACTAGGAACCCACTGCCCACTACTATTAAAGCACAATTCGCAGTCCTAAGCGACATAAGACAAACAAATATGTGCCAAATAAAAAATAGAGATTATTACATATTGGTGCTACCTTTATTCATCAATCACATTTTAGTATTACAACTTTTTTGAAATACAAATTGATTCAACAAAAAATACAAAACAGACCAGAAGTGGAGCCCACACACATAAAATTGTCAGCAACCACACCCACCCTACCATAACTCACTTACCACACTCTCTCTCTCCTATATTATCGATTCCATCAGAATTTTTTGAAATTTAAATGGAAATCTCTCTCTCTCTCGTTCTCCCTCTCATTCTCTTTCTCCTTCGTTCTCCGCCATTAGATCTACGGCGAATCGGGCGGCTAGCACGACCATGAAAAAGTCTCGACAACAAAGGTGATGGTGGATCCACGACCATGGTGCAGGCGACGACCACCACCATGGTGACGGTGGAGTTACAACCACGGCGAAGCCACTAGATCTTGTACTAACTCTCTTATTTTTTACAGGTTTTTCTTATTTTCTGTTCACTTTGCTTCAATTTTTTGCGTGTCTCGTAGATCTGAGACTGATTTGCTTCAATTTTTTTTCTTTTTTTTGAAACTTAGGTTTTAGATTTTTTTTTTTGCTTGAACTGGATTTTTTCTTGAACATGGGTTTCTGATTTTTTTTACGGATGGGTTTCTGATATTTTTATTTCCCAATGTTAGGGTTTAAACTGAACTTTTAATTTTGTGGTGGGTTTTAAAATATGTGGTAGGTTTATCTTGTAAATTTGGTTAAATTTCAAGGTTTATCTTTTAATTCTTAAACATTATATAAATATTCTTATTTTTATTTACCTCCTGAAGACATTAATTTGTCGTAGATTTGAGATTTAGGAAAGAAAAGGTATCATGTGTGTTTTTGTGTGAGTGGTGAGTGAGATTTAGTCAATGAATGACGTGTGTGTGTTTGCATTGTGAGTGGTGTGAGTGGTGTGTGTTTGTGTGTGTTAATATACATGTTTTTTGTTGTAACATTTGTGTTTGTTGCAGATTCTGGCGGTTTGCTTGTTGCAAATGCAGATTCAGGTTGAAAACAGGTTTATTTGAAGATGAAGACTACATATATATATATATTTTTTTATGTTATTGTGTATGTATTTTAAATGTGTAAATTAATAATATTTTTGTATTTTTTTAATTTGAATTTTTTGTATGATCAAATTTGTGCATTTCTCAAACTTGTGCATATTCGAACCAGTGCATGTAACAAAAATAACCAATAAACATGTGCATGAAAAAATCTGTGCATTTAAAAAAATTGTGCATCTAAAAAAAAATTGTGCATCTAAAAAATTTGTGCATCTAAAAAAATTTTGTGCATCTAAAAAAAATATGTCAGGTTTGTGCATGTAAAAAAATTTGTGCGAGTGGGCTGTGCATGTTGCGGCTGTTCAAAATCGGGTGGGCCCCATAAAAAGTGACAGCTGAAACTTGTCAAATCACTGCAGCCTGCAGGCTGTGCAAACTACCCTATAACCTACTTTTGAACCAAAATATAATTTTTAAAAAGGCTAAAACCAAATTGCAATACTCATTATACAATTGGACCAATATGTAATGGACCCTAAAAAGTACGATTCGCAATCCTAAGCGACGTAAGACGAACAATTCGCGGCCTTAAGCGGTGTAAGACGAACAAATGCATACCAAATATAAATATGAGCTACTAAAAAATAATAACGTGCAATAAATAATGAAAGTAAAACAGAACAAGAAGAACTGCACGTCATATATTAAAAACTTGGAAAATTTACAAGTTTAAGGAGTGTTGGTTACAAAAAGCCAACCAACTGGCCAAAACAAACAAAAACCCCACTAAGGGCGAACTACTAGCTACTGGCGAGCTACTACATCTAAAAAAGAAAAATAAGAAAAATCTTAAGTCTGGGGAGCGGCGCCAGCAGCAAAATTGGGGGCAGGAAGGAGCTCCGGGACAGAAGGATTATCGGAAGTGGGAGCAACCTCTGGGGTGACCTTCTGTCCAGCGGGAGGTGAGAGTGTAGGCATGTCTGTGATAGAATCCAACCCGCTGGTGTCAACCATGATATCGCCCACCAAGTTGTCCACCTGCTCCTCCGTGAGTGGAGTCTGTTGCTCACCTTCCCCAGTGGATAGCTTGCTAGTTGCTTCATCATCTGCCTCTTCCTCTGCGACCTTGGCATTCAAGAGAGGATAAGGTCCGTCAATGATCCGGATATGGTCCGGAATGAAGTCCAACTCGATGTCGAGCTCCACTAGGTCGCCAATATCAGCAACGGAACCCGTAGACATGTTGGGCGCCTTCACAAAATCTTTATACTCCTTCACGAGGAGCTCCCACACGTCCCGACTCTGGTCAACCGCTCACCGATAAGTGTGTAGAATCTCGGCATAACATAAAAGGTAGCCGAGATCCGAAGCCCCTGCAGTTTCCAGGGCTTCAGGTTAGATGGAAACATCAAGGAGTCCCTGGAGCTCGGCAACTCTTGTGGCATAGGAGCGAAGCTCGCCGTTCTGCTTTGAGCACTCAGCACTCAAAGCTTTGTTCAATTCTTGCTCTCGGGCGAGCTCCTGCGACTTGTGGGCAAGTTCCTCCGTCTTACGAGCGAGCTCATCATCTTTGGCCCACAGAGCCATCTCGAAATCTACCTTCTGAAGGGCGAACTCTGCCTGCAGCTGCTCATACTTCTTCAAAGTGCTCTGCTCACCCGCCAGAGCTGCTTTGGCCTTGCTCTCCGTAACGGCCATCGTCTTTTCAACCTTCTTCTTCTCCTCAGTCAATTTGAGGAAGGAGCCCCTAGCTTCGTAGCAAGCTTTATCGGCCGCCGAAATCTCCTCAATGGCCCGTTGAGCAGCTATAAGGGCCCCACAAGCATAGTGCATGGCCAGCTGAGCACTATTTGCTAGCTTCTGCCTCTCGATCATCGCCAGCTGGGAATTGGAGCAGTATTTGGGCACCTCTTTGAAAGTGCGACGAGTTAGCCCAGCTAGCAGATCGTGCAAGGAGATAAGCGGCTTAGATCGGGCGGCATTGTGCAAAATTTCATCCCTCTTGGGATGCGAAGCTGGAGCATACCTACAAATAGAGTAAGAAACATTTAGCTAATCCCTAAAGGAAAGATCAATCTACTACAAAGACTTGGAAAATTTCTTACCTCGAGTGAGCGGGATCCCATCCTAGCAACGTGTCGTCCACCATCCGAACTCCAAAAGGGGATGGTGGTGGAGGTGGAGTCTGGGTAGGAGGTGGAGCGATGGAGCGAACAGAATCTCCATGCCCCGAACCTGAGGCAGCTCGCCCAGTCCGCTCTGAGTCCGACTCCAGACCATATACCTGCATCCTCTTGCAAGCTCTGGCTTCCTCCTCGCTCATGTGCAACCCATCTCCCCGACGAAGACGACCCCCAGCTGGGGAGGATGAAGGTGGAAGAGCTCACTCAGCAGGCGGGGGAGCTCCCCCAGTGACCTTTTTAGTCACATTTTTGTCAACCGGAGCCTTTGCCAGAGTTTTGGCAGGTCCTTTCTTCTAGGTTCCAGAACCCCCCGCTTTCCTCTTCTTAGTTGGGGCAGCTTCGGCCTTCTTCTGGGCCGCCAGGACATGGGAAGGCGGAGCCTTTTTCCTAGGACGATCGAGTGCCATCCGGAGCTTTTGTACTAGAGTGTAGTAAACTGGAGGGATGAGAACTGGTGGGATAGCAACTATCACACCTTGATCAACATAATTGAAAAATGGTATATTAGCAAACAAATAGGCAAACTAAGCGAGCTAGGCGAACTATGCGAGCTAGATAGAG
The DNA here is from genome assembly GCA_026898435.1 of Prunella vulgaris. NCBI lineage: Eukaryota > Viridiplantae > Streptophyta > Magnoliopsida > Lamiales > Lamiaceae > Prunella > Prunella vulgaris. The sequence goes on along the minus strand of JAPKLY010000245.1, from coordinate 219,525 downwards.
ATACAAGTATCTGGGAGATCCGGAGCTCGTATAGTGAGGTGATGAGGAGTGGTGAGTACTAGGGCAGCTCGCTGTCAATGCAATTTACTTAAGTGGTCAACGTCCCGATCCTTACGATTCCTCAGGCAACACACAGTGTGCATGTAGTCGAAAGCCTCGAAGATTTGAGAATTTGGGTGACCCCACTTCTGGTGCTTCGGACCTGCAAAAAGAAGAAAATCAAATTAGTAAATCTAACTCAACGCACGCACACCGAAATGGTCCACCTACTGCTAACATCCCCTTACTCCTCGGAGGACAAGATTCGCCCTTCTTGCCCCATGTAGTTGGTCGAAGCTCGCCAGTCTCCCCCAATAAAGAAAAATTGCTCCTTCCAATCACAGACCTTATTCGGCAGGCTTTCCAAAAGTTTTTCGCCCGGTCGAGCCTTCAGATAGTAATAACCTTTGCCCTCATCATTTTGTTTAGTGATGCTGAGGACACGATTGATTTCGGTCATCGTCAAACAATTTTTATAACCCTCGAGCCCAAAGATTGTAAGGACGGCTAGCAAACTACTCCAACCGTTGGGGGTGATCTGAGTAATTGCAAGATTCATATCCTGCAGATACTGCCCAACTATTGGATGCAAGGGCAATGTAAGCCCGACATCTAGAGTGTGGACGTTGATCACCGTGAGTCCAATAGGGGGCAAATCAGCTCGCTCTTTTGGTCCCGGGGCATACAAGTGGATGTCTAGAGGGATCTGAAACCTTTTACGAAGGCTCGGGAGCATAAACTCCGTAATCACACTCTCAAACGTATTCGCTTTGAAGTTGGATTTTCCCTCTGCTTCCCTGATAGCTCGCTCAGGTGTAGGGAAGCTCGCTTGATACCTCTCCACATACTCATCCCAGTCTAACTCATGTTCAATAGCAGTGGGGTTGTTGTGCTTTGGGACTTGAGGAGCTGAAAAATTGATCAATTGAAGATACTCCAGTGTGACCTCTTCATCTTTGGACTCCTCCTCAAGCTCGCCCACTAGCTCGCCCGAGAGTCCACCAGATTCGGCGACCTCCTCTTTACCCTCTTCCTCGAGCTCACGGACAAGCTCGCCAAAAACTCCTCCAGGGTTCATTGCCTTATCTTCCGGGTCATCGCGAACCTCGCCCAATAGCTCGTCTGGTACATGGCGAGCTACCGAGGTCGCCTCAGAACTGGATCCAAGTACTATCGGGGTTAATTGTGGAATGGCTTCGTCATCAATCATATGCCTTTTGCCTGGATTCCGATTAGAGATGGTCTGACTCAAAGACGAAGAACGAGAAGACATGGTTTGTAAGATTTGAGGTTAAAAAGATCTGGTTAATAGAATCTTGTGAAGGAATGAAAGTTCGCGATTTCGGTGGCTGGGAAATTAAAGGAACGGTCGGAAACTATGAAGATCGGCCGGCGTTAATGGTGGTACGCCGGAAAAGCTCTAAGTACTCAGAGAAAAGAAAAAATTGGAAAATGTAAGGAAGGATTAAAGAGAAATGGAAATCGATGTTTCTACCTTGGAGAATCAAGCAAGAAATCTGGCAATGTTGATGAAGAATCGCTAGAAATTGCTCGAAGATTGCTCTGGAAATCCGAAGTTGTAAAAGGATGAAATGATCAAGGTTTCACTTATTTATAGGTGGAAGATGAAGTGAAGTGAGTTTTCCAGAAAGGTCAGGGACCTACTTTCAATTTTTTTTGAAAGTATATGCAATAATGGGCGCACGATTTAAGGCACGAAAAGTCATGTCGACGCCTTAACTTCCGAGCTACGTCAACACATCCACCGCCATAGGGTAGCTCGCCTGGGAGCTCGGCACCACCTGGGGAGTAGTTCACCATCACTAGAGCTCGCCCATAGAGGTAAATCAGCTCGCCCATATATTGGAAGAAACCACATATGGATAAGCTGGGGGGAAAATGTTGATAGGCGAACTAAAGCGAGGTACTCTGGGGTGAATTAGCCTAAATAAAAGCTCAAGGCTGGATAGCTCGCCCTGGTGGCCAAAGCCACGTCACAACCCCTTGATTGGTCAACACAATGGAGAGAGAGGAAGCTCGCCCAGCAGCTTGCCTATAGCTTGCCCAGAGCTGGAGGCAAGAGACCAGTCCTACTACAAGCATCACACCACGGAACAACCCAAGGCAAAGGAGTTCGCCCTTGTCCGGAGTGAAGCCAGTAGTTGCGTAGGTTGCCAATAGTGATGTAGTAAGTCAGAAACAATATAATTAGAGCAAAATAGTGGGTAAAGAGACAAGTGTTAATGACACTTATCAGTTTATTAGGCTAAGTAAGCTTAATAAGTGCCACCACACTACATGCAAAACTATAAATAGGTCTCTTGTATCCACTTTCTCTCTCCAAGTTCATATTATCCAAAATATACCTCTCTCTACTTTCTCTCTCTATTATTTTACTCCCATAAACTCAACTTTGATTATTGTTTGGAAGGATTCTCAAGATAATTAGATAAACACATAATTAGTAAATTCTTCCAATACGTATTTCAATTATATTTTAGATTATTGAGAAATATTGTAATGATATTGAGAAATGAGGATATTGTGGAAGGGATGTCATAACAAAAGATAGTGTGTGATTAAGTAAATCCCAACAAGATAGGCGGATGAATAAAAACGTGGGTGCATAAAGAAGAAGTCGTGTTTATAGATGTGCACAATAGATGCACATTAAATATTGTTGGATACTTAGTAAATGACATAATGTTGGGAGAAATCCTAGCAGTCTCCTGCCTTGGAGGCGAGTTGCGCTCAAGTTCACTCGTTCGCTCGATTGAAGATATAGTTGTGTGCCGTACGTGACGTTAAAACTATATATTGGTTAAGAGAAATAAAGTATCACCTCACTACAAGTCCGGACTTTTAGTCTAGTGGCAAACGCTTGATCCTACACATAGTTATTCAATTTATTATGTATATTACAATAGAAATAGTCTTATATTACGTGCACAGTACAATTCACATATATTTCTAAAAAATCATCTCTATTATTATCGAAGAGTTACTTTACTACTATTATAAGAGGTGATTTTTCACTATAAACAACACTTTTTCAGTAATGACATAATTTATTTTTCAAAAAATAAACTTTAGTTATATAGTGCACTTAGGGTGCGTTTGGTAGCTATGACAAGGAAAAGGGCCAAGATGGGCTTCCACAAATGGTTTATGGGTTTGACCAAGAAATAAATCATTTATGCAGTTTGGTAGGTCAGAAAAGAAAATTAAACTTTTGTTTGGTATGCAAGATATTGACCAGATAGTGGACTAACATTTGTTTCACATTCGTTTGGTATGTTAGATAAACCCATGATTTCACCATATGAAACCATTTTTTATGTTTGGTAAATATTAACAAAAATCTAATTTTTACATCTTTCTTAAAACAAACATAAGGCCACTCCAAATGAAAAGTTAGGGTTCATCTTCGTCTTCTTTGAAATTCTTTGTCATCCGATCGACACCATCACAAAGATACTACCTTTCGACTTGAACAAGAAGGCAACACTAACATGACGATGGAAAGTGGCAACAATAGCAGTTTAGGGATGAACAAGGCGAAGGGGCCTGTTAAATCGCGATGTGCATGGACTCCCGTTGAAGAATCGGTGCTAGCGGACCTCATGAAAGAACTCGTTGACGGATGTAGAAGCAAAAATGAGTTTAAGCCCGAATACCTAGCAAAGCTTAAGGCAGGGATGAAAGAACGGCTCCCGGGACCAACATTCGATGGAATCCTCATATCAATTTCCAAATCACAATCTGGAAGAAATTTCACGGGTCACTCCTCACTATGCTCTACAAAAATTTTGGGATCGGCTTCAACTATTCAACATTCATGATTGACTGCCACGATGATGCTTGGAACCTAATCTTCAAGGTACTTTCACATTTACCTGAATATTGATATGAACTTAGCATTGTTTTTTTTCATTTCTCAGTGCATGTAAGTATGCAGTACTCTCAATCCTTTCATGAATGTTGAAATGAAACTAATGTTCTGATTTGCAATTGTGGAAATAGTGATCATGAGTTTCTAAGGAATTGGTAAAATGAGTGTGCAATTGTTGAATACTGAACCTGTAAATGAAGCTATGTAACACAAATAGGTCATGATTTCTTCTTTTTTATTGTAATGAACATTGTTAACAGTCTGCTAGTTCTAGAAATCTGAATATGTTGGTAATGAACATTGTAATGAACGTTGTTGATTGTAATGAACATTGTTGAATACTGAACCTGTTATGAAGCTGTGTAACACAAATAGGAGAATCTTCATTTTGATTGTCATGAACATTGTTAAAGTTTGCTGGTTCTAGTTCATACATGTTGGTAAAAGTGTTGGGCATGTTGTGGTAGGGTGTTTGCGAAATTAATGTCATTATTCTTGCTATAACATTTCTTATTTATTGAAGTATTGTGAATTGGACCACATTACCCTGTATGATACACATAATTTCACCATTTAGGCATTTAAACTGTAGTACATTATTTTTTTATATAGGGTGACCCAAATGCCACCTACATGCATTACAAATCCTGGTCACTCTTAAATGATTGGAACGAGATTTTCGGTATGGAAAAGGCTAATGGGTCCACAGCTGAGGATGTCAAGGAGACCGTGAATGAAACTCAGAATGATACGGATATCCACGTAGATGGTAAAAAACAAGATGTATCTGTTGTAGATCGTGAAGATGACCCAATTGACATGGACGTTAATAGTGAAACCGCCCGCATTGACAAGCCAAGTAGAAGCAAGATCTCTGGTAAGCTAAAAGTGGCTGAAACATCGCCCACTGATAAATTTGTGTGATGTTCTGTCTAAAATGAACAAGGCTGCCGATGTTCGGATGGACAATCTAGTCCGTATCATACGTCATGATGCAAATCTAAGCACCGCTCGGAAGGACTTGGTCAACCTAATGGATGAAATATCTTATATTATTGAAGATGACAAGGTGGATGTTGCCCATGTTCTTGCAAAAAATCCTAAATGCCTTGAGATGTTCATCGGAATGACAATCAACAAAAGAGCATGGTACGTTCGTCGCCTCCTCGGTTGCCAGTTAAGGGTGTAGTGGATGGAAATTAAATGTGCAGCTGCAATGTACTGCGAATTTGTGAACTTTCTTTTGTTTATCCTATTTTGGTATGTATTCAAGGGGATTGTATATTTTGCTACAGTATGAAACATTATATGTGTATTGTACTTTTTAGGAATGTTGTCTATCAAAATGTGTTTGACTATGTATCACCCTCTATTTCCAGCAGGACATGACTTGATTGTCATTTGTTAGTGGTCATTTTTCACAGTAACTTATGTAACGTATATTTTTTAGCTTTCACCTAAAAACTGGCCCATTTTACCACAATCAATATTAAACCATTAATTCCATCTGGTGAGAAATAATTTGATCAATTTCCAATTTCATCAAAGCCCAGAAATTTAAGATAATGATTTGAAATTCATACAAACTATATTATCGCTTAAAGTAACAATCCCACAATGAGGCCTACAAAGTGGCCCACGTTGAGGCACACAAGATGGCCTACATCAAGCCCTAATTGTTGGCCCACGTGTATATATACTACACTCAAACAACGTTATGCAAAAAAGGCCCAATTGTTTTCATTCTCCCTTCACCCCGCCCAAAGTAAATTACTTTCACGCCCTAATAAGAAGGTCAAAAGACAAATTTTCCCAACTTATCTAATTCTTTTCGCGCCCTAATACATCACAAAAAAATTACCCCCACCACGTTTTCACTTTTTTTCTGCGGAAAAAATACAACTCGTCCAAGAAATCCCTAAAGAAGCAATCTACCACAAGATTTGGTGCTTCAACACACATACTTATTTCGTCTAGAGGATTAGGGCCACGTGCACTCAAACAACTATTGTTTCTTCGATCTTGTCGAGGTTAGTGTGGCTTTAATATTAATCTTCATGAACGTGTACTCAAACCTAAAATAATTTTATCGATTTGGCTGATAATGATATGAAATTCAATTTTTGTTGTTTATCCTGTTCCAATCTGGTGAAAAGTTCTTTCATTTGGGGGAAGTTGTATATTGAGCCTTGTTTGGGTATGTAGTTTGGTATCGAATATGTCTTGATAATTAGAAATAATATGTCTAACTCATGTATAACGCATGTATCGTATTCAAAGGATACTCAAACAAATTTTATGGATCCTTAATGTGTTCCTAAAATGTCCTTTACATTTATGTTGTTGTAGATGACAATGGTACCCTTTGATGAGTATTTTGGGGGCAAAGTAAGTGCTCGAAGTGATCTTCGTATAATAAGCAAGATCATGTCAAGGCTAGATAGACATAATCAGAGAAAATTTTGAGAATCGTGCTTTGAGCAGTTTGTCAGAATGGATGAGATGCAAGTTCAAGGCCAGGTGTATCTACATCTGTTGTTTAAGCAAGACTCCTCAAAGCACTTCAGAGATGAACTTATATTCCACATCAACAACAAAATTGTCCATTTTGGAACAAAGGAGTTTGCTTTGATCACATGCCTACGATTTGGTGAGAAAGCTGCAATTCCTCAAGAATCCAGCATACACACTAGTGTATTTAAAAAAAGGCAAAGCTTACAATAAAAGATATTTAGGATGCATTCATGAAGGCCAAAGACAAAGGGACTAAGGACTTAAGCCTGAAGCTAGCACTGCTGTGGGTGTTATATGGTATTTTGCTAGCAAGAGGCCACACTAGCAAGAACATTTCAATCGAGCATATCCATCTTGTCGATGATCTGCAAGAATTTGATAATTACCCATGGGGTCATGTTGCTTTCGACTTTTTAATGGGTGAGTTCCGGTCTACAATTAAAACCGTTTTTCAGTCAGATGGGGGAGAGCTCAAGTGAAATATGGTGATTGGAAGTGCCACATTGATGTGTATGGGTTTGGCCTTGTAATTCAATTATGGAGTTATGAAGCAATGCCTCGTGTTGCAAAACTCTGTGCAACACTAAAACCAAAGTCAAAGACAATCTTTCCTCGTATGTTATGTTGGAATGCAAATGTGAAAATCAGATTTGATGATTTGACTACAAATTGCTTTCCTTTTTTGAAGGCGGGTGATCAAACAGCTAAAAATGTAAGTAATTGATCCCTTAATTATCGCTTATTTTTTGTGGATTAGATACTTTTTATCTATGTCCCTTCTCACACACATAATACATGTAGATACCTGTCATGGAGCACCTGGTGCCATCAAGGACAGAGATCAATACAACAACTTATCAAAGTTTTCTCCAATGGGAACAAGTGCTTGCATCACACCAAGTACATAGGTCTTCGTCTTCGCATCAAAGAAAACGTAAATTAACATTGCCTTCCTCAAGTGGATCTGTGAAGAAGAAAAAAAATGGTTGTTAATGCATCAGAAAGAGAATGGAGATCTTATGTTTTTGACACATTGAAGACTATTCAAACCATGCTACATAAAGAGAAGGGTAATAAGAGCAAGATGAGATATGAAGAGGAAGAAGCAAGTGATGCTGATGAAGAGGAGGAAACTATTGAAAACAATGAGGTGGAAGCTAATGAAGAGGAGGAAACTACTGAAAACAATGAGGTGGAAGCTAATGAAGAGGAGGAAGATGAGGAGGAAGCTACTGATAACAATGAGGCTGATGATGAGGAAGCTGATGAACCAGATGATGAGATCAATGAAGGGCCAGATCAAGTTGATGAGGAAACAAATGTTGACCAAAATGTGGGGTCAGATCATGTTGAAGCAAATGTTGACCAAAGTGTTGGCAGAATTGAAGGGCATGGGGAAAAACACAATAACACCATTGAACCAAGAGCTCCAGCTGAAGATGCTAGTTGTTGATAAAAGGAATCATGCCGACAATTAAGGAACAATCAATGGAGCTTAATTGAAGATTAAAGAGAATCTCAACCTTGATGAAACAATGGGCGAGCAAGAGAGGGTGAACCAAGCCAGCAAACCCACGTGGCCAAGTTAAAGTTGCTCACCTCTTTGCTAGCCACTTTGCTTGCCACGTAGGGCAAAGAGGTGAACAAGAGTAGACCAAGCCAGCAAGTCTACATGGTCAAATTAATGTTGCTCGCCACCCTGCTCGCCTTACATCCCAAAGTTGTACGTTCGACCCGTGAACGAAGGGAATACGAACCGAATGTTGCTCGCTGCTCGCTCGGGCTGCTTGCCCAACACCACAACGGATACCGATAAGCCCGCCAACCACACCCAACCAATGGGGGCAAGAATGGATACATACCTGACACCCCACAAGGAGACGAGCAGGTCACAACCTCATCCAAGTGAAGGACATCCACCCTACTGAAGGCTGCTCGCCCAAGAAGCAATTGGTCCCCCAGAAGAGGAGACAAGCAGGCTAGAGAGCAGTTTAGTCTTTTTAAGGGCCATTAGTATGTATAAAACATAAGGTAGTGACAAGTGGAGGACACTTGTGAGGAGATTAGGCTAATTAGCTTAGATTAATGCCACCTCACCCATGCAAGGGTATAAATAGGCTAATTAGAACAGTCACCCAACAATATGGCGCTAGAAGGAGGGTTTGAACCTCTGTTGGTTGATAAAGTGTGAGAGAAACCTTTGATGGTTTGAAGATATTTATCAAATCTTCAAAAGGGAAAAATTCAAGAATTTACAAGTTGTGTTGAAAACTTGAGGAAAAGTAAAAAATCTTCAATTGCGTGTGTGTTAAAAAGATTATCATCTTCAAATACACACGACTGGAAAAGATAACATTCAACGAAAACCTCCAACACAAAACCCGCAAATGACAATGAGGCATACGTACGAGAGTTCACACGGCGAGTCACGCACCACCTCGACAAGCAGGAGGTGGCGAGGCAAAAATACCATTGGATGTCGATCATCCGAACTAGAACGGGCTGCACCTCTACCCATTACACCGGCCGTACCGCAGATTGAGGTGGCCCTGGAGTCAATGATGAAGACCCCGGAGGATGTCGAGAAAGCAATGACCACACTAAAGGAGTTACAAAGGCAGCAAGCCTTAGCTGCTTGCCCGACAATGATACAAGCCACCTCGACGGAAACAAGAAGGGATACGAGGATAAGTTATCACGCCCAAGAGCAAGAAGCGAGCAGAGGGAGAGCACCACAGACGAGCTTGAAAGGAAAATAAAAAATGAGTGATAGGTTGGGCCCACATGCTAGGCTACCAGAGGGGCGACCAGAGGGCGAACATGAACACCCTCATCATGAAAGATCCCAGGAGAGCTTACGAGATAAGCTAGGCCACCAGTCAGCTCGGGGCAGCGTCCAGATCCACATACCCCCAAGAACCATATGAGTCAGAAACCAAGGTCCCGTGAAGGTCGGTGCATGAACGATTGAGACGACAATCATCAAAGAGGTTGGCCCCAATGAGGCAGGCAACTTACAACGACCACCTGGGGAGACCACCCGAAGTGAGGGACTGCAGGGGGCTGCTCGACAGCATGCAGAGCACCCTGAACAGCCTCAAGGAGGGGGGTCATCCTGGGGTCGTCACTCATGGAGATTGAGAAGTTGAAGAAGGCGGTCGAGGACCTACGTGAGCAAGTAGCTAACAAGGAAAAGATAGAAACCTTGACGTCATTGCCAACATCACCCTTGTCTACAACAATACTCACAGCCCCTATGCAAAAGAAGACCCAGTTCCCATCCATGGTGTTGTATGAAGGAGAGTCGAATCCCAAGGTTCACATATCAAAGTACGCGGACTACATGATATCAATGGGAGCCTCAGACGCCACTCAGTGCAGGAACTTTCCCCTGAGCTTGGGAGACCGAGCCCACAGATGGTTTTCTGCCCTTGCACCAAGATCAATACAGTCGTTCGGACAGCTCACCCGAGAGTTTCTGTCCTACTTCTCAGGATTTAGCACATATCTAACACAGAAGCACCGGCTGGCCAACATTACACAAGGGGCGGAGGAGATGGACCAACAGTACTTAGAAAGGTTCGACAAGATCCTCTTGGAAGGAGAGACCGTCAGCGAGGATACCAAGATTATTGTGGTAATGGCCGGATTGAAGAAAGGGATGGAACTTTGGAAGGAAATGCACTTATCATGCCCCAGCACACATGCAAAACTCAGACATAAAGTTGGGGTATATGTGGCCATGCAGGAAGCACTGCAAAAGGAATTAGGCACGGAGGCTGATGGGAAGAAAAATGGCAAGAAGCAAAGTGGAGGTGGTTACAAGGCCCCAAAGAATCTCAAGGCATTCAGAGACAGGACCGAGTATAAAGAAAAATTGAATCAGGTGTTGACCACAACAGTTGAACCGGTGTATACAATAGTGAAGGATCGGGACATGCTTTTAGCTCCCCGAAGGATCCGATAGGACAGGAGTAAGCTGAACCCGAACAAATAATGTGTCTACTATCAGAGTATCGGTCACTTTACTAGTGAGTGTCGAGACTTGCTCAAACAGCTGTGGAAATTTTATGAGGATGGTAAACTCACAGAATTTGTCAAGAGGGCACCGATGAAAAGATAAAGCCAAACACGACAAGAAGGTTCAGATGATGATGGAGACAGTGATGAAGAAGAGAGGACGCCCAACAGACAAGTCAAAAGGGGACCTCCAGCACCACCACCTCATCAAGAACCAAATAGAGAAATCCTGGTACTCGAGGAAATGGATCCCGCTGGGGGAAAGGTTGACGAACGCCCACCACCATCAAAGAGACAGAAAAAGACCGAAATTCGGACAATCAACCAGATACAAGAGACGGGGTCAGGATCGAAGGTGTCGACCAAGCCAACAACGGACTTAACATTTTCACAGTCAGACCTAGAGGGAGTCCTCATACCCCACAATGACTCATTAGTCATCAGCGCCAATATCATGAACATCAAGGTGAACCGACTGCTAGTGGACACTAGAGCATACACAAACATCTTGTTCAAGAAAACACTAGAACAGTTAGGAGACTTTGAGTCATACATTGAAGATTGTAATCATAGAATAGTAGGGTTTGTGGAAGCTGTAACCATCCCTCTAGGAATGATCCGTTTGTCGGTTGAACTTGTAGTGGTCAAGGATCCTGAAAGGAGGCTGACTAGGTTAATAGACTTTTTAGTTGTAGATCAGCAGTCTTCCTATAACGGGTTCCTTGGCTGACCTTTCATTTCTGAATTTAAAGCTGCATGTTCAACTTACTATTATTGTCTCAAATTTCCAACGCCAAAAGGTGCAGGAACAATTAAATGTGATCAAAAGAATGCACGAGAATGCTTATTGATGATTAAAAAACCTATCACCCAAGTGTTGGTATACGAAGAAGAAATACAAATACAACACTCTCTTGATGAGCCCAGTATACTGGACATCATCTCAACAGAAACAGAGATAATGGAGGTAGATGAATAGCAGGAGGATATGGAAGTTAGTCAAATACCCCAGCAGGACCCACAGCTAGGGGTGCACATGGAAGTAGACACCGGGACAAGCAGCGACACACCCATAATCACAGTAGAAGGTGAAGGTGGTGCAACACCAAGACAAGAAGACCAACCAGGCGAACAGGAGGACTTGGAACCTCGGCTAGGATACGAGCCAGCACAGATGAAGGTTGACCTTGACATGGAGGGGCCATCTCGGACCCACAATGGAAGGACAAAAAGAGACGTGCAATGCCAGTTGAGGAGTTAAGATCCATACAAGTGGATCCTAACAGAGAAGACTTAGAGCTTTTTATTGGGTCCGAGCTGTAGGAACCCTACAGGAGCAAGATGGAGGAATTCCTAAGGGCCAACCTCGATGTGTTCGCCTGGTCTCATGAAGATATGACGGGGATACCAGTCGAGCATACTTGCCACCACCTCAACATTGATCCGACAAAAAGACATGTCTGCCAAAAAATGAGAAAATATGGGTCGGACAAGTACGAGGCATTAACTGTGGAGGTGAAAAAGCTGCTGGATAATAAGCTGATACAAGAAGCACTATGCCCACAGTGGGTGGCAAATCCCATTCTGGTACGAAAGCCAAATGGGACGTGGAGACTTTGCATAGACTTCATAGACATCAATGTTGCATGTCTAAAAGACAACTTCCCGTTGCCCCACATTGACCAACTGGTGGACAACACCGCGGGGCATGAATTAGTGACATTCATGGACGATCTTCAGGCTCTTTAGGATCAACTTTAGGTCAGATGTCTTCTGGACGAGCTCCGACCTTCAGGATTGAACACCTTTCTGACTTGGGATATTTGGGACGTCTCCATCAATCTTCAGTCTTCAATGCATTCCCCCTAAGCTGAATACCTGTGAATAGAAAACCTATTCTAACCTGACTAGTCTTGAGCTAAACAATCCTGACTAACTATACTAAGACAAATTCATCAGGGGTTTTGGGATCTGAATCAAAACACTCAGATTGTATCCCAACAATTTCCCCTTTTTGATGATGCCAAAACCCTTAAGCAATTTCCTAACCATCTATACAATCATACTAATATCGATTAGTACATTCAGTTCAGTATCTTCTAATACATGAGGTACTTAGTCTATAAGATGGAAATAGGAAAGGATTAGTACATTTTTTGATAAGGTGGAGAAAAGTAATTCAGGGGTCAACAAGTTGTTGACCTCAGAAAATGTAATATGTTTCATTGATTTTCAACAAGTACAAAAGTTCCTAAAACTATTACAACCTGATCTTATTACAATTATTCATTTGCATCCCACTGATCCAACGGGACTTCGTACTTGTTCAGTACACGCAGCAAGATTGCGTTCATCCGGTTTGGATCAATCAGGAAGTCAGTCGCCCTAGCTATCCTCCCGATCTCCTCCTGAATCGTTGGCCGATTCAGCTGATGTGACATTCCTTACAGGGGAAGCGAATACCTGAGGTTCTCCAGCACACTGATCTCCACACCCTTCGCATCCGCATGCCTGACGATCTCCGTCCAGATGTCAGGATGCTCTTCCAATATCTAGTGGTGAAGGATCGTCTCTTCAGTCCAGAAGGAGCTGGTGTTCGAGTCAGATGATAATGACGATGAGGATAATGTGCCTCTGGTCAAAAGGCAGAAGACAGCTACCCAGGCGACTTTGTTAGTAGACGAGCCCTCAACTGAGGAGGAGTCAGATGCATCTGACTCTCCTACCTTGGAAGAGAATCCAGGGTGGCCTTATGTGGCTTAGGAGGAAGAGCACACTGCAGCTGAAGCACCAGCTGATGATGAAGGGCAACGGAATGCTGATGTTGTGAATATCCCCAGCTCTGAGGAGGCGTCCCCAGCTGGTCAGCCCATTGATGAAGTCCCTGTAAGGTCAGCACCTCCTACTCCTTCCTCACCTAACCCCCAAACACAAACTCAAATACAAACACAAACACATTCATCCTCTCCCTCATCTTCATCTGATTCTAATGAAGATGAGAACCCTCAACCCCAACCCCAAACCCAAATACCCTCCACGTCAAAACAGTCATCATCTTATACCCCACCTCATAAACACCCTCAACGTCCAACCTTTCTCCACCCACAGAAGACCCATTATCAAACCCACCTCCACCATCATCTAAACCTTCACAAAAACCAGCTTGCAATGAATCAGAGGATTAGGCTGTCAACATATGGAACCGGAGGAATTACAAGCTTGATAAACTGCTCCTGGTACTGTTCGATCTAAGATGACCAATTTTCTTCACGTGCTATTCCCACCGGGATGTTATGCTCAATCAATTGGGAAACGGGCTGATAAATCCGTTCCAAGTCCTCCTAAATATCCTCCTAACCGGGTTCAAAATCTTCTCCTAAATTAGAGTCAGTGTTGTCCCCAGAAGGAACCCTCTCTTCGAGGGCATCAATTGTTTGGTCCAAACAGTTTCTGTTTCTTGGGCTTCAACTTCTGAGGGCTCCGGACTTATCCCAAAGTCTTCCCGCATAAAAGATTCGACATCAGATTCGGTTTCCTCCTCGTTAACTAATAAAAGCCTTCTTTTTGGTTGAGAAGGACAAACAGCTCGTCTACGATGACAACTCAAAGAACTCTAGTAGAGGGTGCGAGGCGAGCAACTCCTTTACTTTGTCTAGGAATGCGAGCAGATCCTTATCTGTGGAAGCGAGAAGCTCCTTGAATTTGCTCCTGGGGCGAGCAGCTCCTTGAATTTGCTCCTGGCGGCGAGCAGCTCCATGAATTTGCTCCTGGGGGCGAGTAAATCCTTGTCCAAGATGGTGAGTAACTCCTTGAGATTGCCCATGGGAGCGACCAGCTAGTGAAGAGCGAACATCCTCAAGCGGGCGATCAGCTGGCCGCGAGCGAGCATCCATAGGGGAGCGGCCAGCTGCAAGTCTTTCAGCCTCACTCGCATTCTGTTGCTCGCGAACGAGACAGTCATGTTTGCGAGCGTCCATTCCAATCACAATACCTCAATTTCTGATGATGTCGGAATAATCCTAAAAGTCTCGCAGATGTGACTCAACCATTGGCCGTTTTTTCGAGTTATGTGGCAGCGAGTTATCCAGCGAAGGTGTAGATGCCATGTTTTCCGGCGTATTAAGCGAAGAACTCAAAACAATCGACTACACTATGAAAAATAGAGAGAAATCTCTCCAGAAACTAGAATATTTGAAGTGGATTTTACGAAATCCTAAATTCTAACTCCGAATATTAGGATGGAGATGACGGAAAATAATATTTAATTCCAGAAGACCACTCTTCAGACAAGATTTAACCAGAGACTCAATGAAAAAGAAAAACAAAGGGTAAAGAAAAATTGAAGACTACCTTTCCTAAGTGTTAAGTCTGCACGCGAGATGTTGGTCGGAATTACGCCGGAAGTCACAAACGTAAGGTGAAGAAGACAAAAGAAAAAGAAGAAAAATGAAATTCAACCGCCTTACCTTTTTATAAGTAAGGACGAGCCCTTTTTTACAAATATTTCTGGGGACCCGATCGTAAATATTCATAAAATAAAAAGTGGCGCGAGAATCAAGAGCCGACCTTTCACATTCCACTATGCAGGCACATTGATGAGGCGGGCAACTAAGATGTTCGCCCCTCAATATTTTATGAGAGCTGATCGCCAATATTCAACATATTAATTGATGGCATTTCAAGCAAATTTACTTGAAAATGACATCAAATTAGGGGGCAACTGTTGATGAAAATATATAAAGCTTAAGAAGAAGGTGAACATCCCAAACAAAATAGCAACAAAAAAATGAACAACTCCTACAAAAATGATGAGTAGCGAGCAGCTCATCATGTGAGCTGCTCACCACCTACTAGTTGGTCGCCTCTCTTCAAGAAAAAGTTGATCGCCTTTTAATGAAGAAAATACAACAGCTGCTCGCCACTCAAGAGGCTGGTCGTCAGTTCCAGGAGAATGACATTTTTCTTATTTTTTTCAAGCATTTTCTTTGTATTTATCTTGTAAAATACACGTAAGGGACACATGTCAATCCTCTGTAACACGTGGCAACATCAATGTCACCACCAGCTTGTACAATTGCCTATAAATAGGCTTCAAATTCATAATAAATGCAAGAAATTCGTTGTCTTAACTATACTCTGCCCAATTCCATCCTCAATATTACTTTGCAATTCCAGTAGTCATAATTCACGAGATTGTTGGTGAAATTAAGCTCCTAAGCCCAGTGACGGACCTAGTAGAGTGACATGGGGGTACCGTTGTACCCCCTTTTCAAAAAAAAATTAGTGTATATATATATTATATAATAGAAACATTGACCAAGTTCATAAATTCATATGTATTGGTTATTTGGTGTAGTGCCGTGAGATGTGGGTGAGTAGTTGTGTAGTTGACTAGGTAAATATTTTAGCTTTTAATATATTATATATATTTAATTTAGATTATATTATATCAATGTTCATTTGAATTGATGAAAATCAAATTTGATTTTAGAATATGATTTAATTTGATTTTAGACGTGCTCTGCTCTCCATATAAGTCTAACTAAAAAAAAATAAAAAATTTGTCTATTCCTAATCTAAGGTAATTAATATTCAATTTTTTTTATTAATTACTATATATAATTTTGTGTAATTGGATTTTGAAATTATTTTAGTGATTTTTAGTGACTAATTAGGGCTTGCGACACCTATCAAATGGATGTTTGAGCAATATACTTCATTTAAAAGGGGATGGATTTTGATTATTTATAAAAGAATTTATGTTTCCAAAATACATGGATTCTTATTTGCATATTTGGAACAAGTCTTGATTAGAAAAAACTTAATGGTAGAAATAATATGAAATTATTTTAAAATAAAATTGGGTATAAAGCACGTAAGTCATTAAAACCAAATGCGACTCTAGCTTACATAGAAAGAGAAATATGAAACGTTTATCGTACCCCCAGTTTTGAAATACTGGGTCTGCCACTGCCTAAGTCACATGTTAACTTGATTAACAAAAATAATGGAACAGTTACAAAACAGTATATTTTCAAAAACTATTTTTAAATTCGTACAATATGCAAAAACAAACTCTATTTTTCAACTCATATTTACTCTATTATGCAAAAAATTTGTACCAGTTTAAAAATAGTGCTTTAAAAATGTATCAATCTGAAATTATTCTATATATTATATACTACCTCCGTCCCAGGAAAGTTTGCGGTACTTTCCTGGGCACAAGTTTTAAGAAAAAGTGTAATGAGTAGAATGTGTATGGTGGAGATTGTGAGGTAAAGATTTTAAAGGTGGAGATTGTGAGGTAAAGATTTTAAAGGTGAAGATTTAAAGGAATATTTCTATTTTGGGAGTATGCAAACTTTTGTGGGACAAACTAAAAAGGAAAGTATGCAAACTTTTGTGGGACGTAGGTAGTACCATTTAAGTATATTATACTCAATTTGTCCAATAAATATGTGCATCATTGTGTTTGCGCGAGTTTAAAAAAATAGATAAAGTAAAGGTATTGTAAGTGTATTGTGGGGTCCACTTATGAATAAAATAATTAACCGTGAGTATTAATAAAGGTGATGATTTTCATTAAAAAAAGTGTATTTTTTATGGACGAACGAAAAAAAAATAGTTCATAAATTTAGTAAACATAAGGGGTACTATATACCTCATTCGAAGTGATGTAGAAATCGGCCTAGGCGGCCACTTGTCGATCCAATTTTTACAAAATCGGCCAATTTAATGTGTTTTTGGGCCTAAGCGCCCTCTAGACGGTCCTAGGTGTCCCTAAATATGTCTTTTTACCTATTTTAAAAAAAAATTAAAAATAGGTGCCGCCTTGGCACTAAACGGCCAGAAAATGCTCGATTACCAATTTTTTACTTTTGCAACCTTGCTCATTCGCGTGTGTGTAACCATTTAACCATCCATGCATATATGCATAAATATATAAAATATTAAATTATATGTATTTTGAATATTTAATATATATTTTTATTTTAATACATTTTAAATTTCCTTGATTATGCTTGTTAAAAGAAATTATTTGAAATTAAAAAAATATTTGTGGAGAGCGTGGAATCCCTGTGCGGCTGAGGATAGGAACATATTATTTCCAGTTAAGTTTGTGGGAACAAAAATTATCGGGACTAACACCTATGTACCAAGCTCAAGACGAGGTTCGGGACTCGGTCTACCCGTCCCTCAGTCTCTCCCCTACATACACCATATATTTTATACACCAACATGAATCAATGGATTCTTAATTCTATGCCACATTCCTTTCAAGCTTTTTCATGAGAAACTCACATTTTGATAATGGCGTGACTACTGTTGTTATTAGAATCAGATAGAAACTTAAAGTTTGAACTCAACTAGTTGAGATGAGATTGAGCCACTCGATTATGTTAACGAGTTGAAACTAGAGTTTAACTCGACTCCCAGACGAGTTTAACAAGCCGAACGAATCAAGCTAAATTCTGATGAGCCCTCCTATATTGAGTGTAACAAATCAAACTCGAGTCCGCTCCTAGTAAATTGAAACCTTTACAAATGAGCTCGGTTCATTTATCAATAAACGAGTCAGATTTCAACTATCTGAACGGAGCTCTCAAACTAGTCATTTGAATAACTTTACGTGTGACTATTGACACCAAGGTGTCAAGAAAATTACTTTATACACTCATTTTGTAATTATATTAAAGTGTACGGATAATTTGAAATATTGAACTAAGTATTAAGCAGTTTTCTGGGTGTGAACTGTCACGTCCTTTGACAATTTGCTACAACACTTAAATACCTACCATCAAAGTTGGCCAAATAGACTTGAAGCCTTCTCATGACATAACTATGTCTAATTGGTGCTTTTTCATCTAAAGATCTCAGATTAAAAATATAACTTTTTGATGAACGCAATAATACAGAGTTCAGGCATATCTCACAAAGCAGAGTGGCAATATAATAAACTGCTTCAGGCCAATAGTTGCAGAGTTGAAGGTATGAAGAGGTGCACCTTCAAGAAACTATCAATAAGCCTTGTATGCATACATATATCCACGAAGTTTCCTGATTTCTTCAGACGATGAGTCGAGTAAAAGGTCCACATAAAGACAGATTCCAGCTCCTCTGCAAATTTGGAGAGCAATGCTTCAATTCTCAAACTAAAACCTACTCCCCAGTTCCAATTTAACTATCACTTTTTTGTGTTTCACACTGACTAAGAAAGCCATTTAATATCTATAATTATTTGTATAGAATAACTAATATATCATTCTAGGTGTTACACATAGATTCTTGTATCTCAGTAAATGAGACATATCACAAAAATTAAGAAAATGTGAAGTTGGAAAAAGATAATCTCCCTTGAAAAACCAATAGCTACATATATTTTGGAACAATTTATTTACTCTAAACCAATTCTTAAATTGGAACAAGGGGGGGTAGTAATTTAGCCGTACTCTGATAAAAAGTTTAAAGTATACCCCAATGGTGTCAAAGGAAGCCACATGATATCCCATCTAAACTTTGCCAATCTGCATCAGACTCAAACTGGATAAGTAAAAAACTGACAACATAGACAACTATAAATGCTTTCAAGTTTCTGTAATTCTAGCAGCGCATAGTTAAAATGTTGAAAATGAAGCTTATGAAATCTAAAACTCTAGGTTCAATGTCAACTTGTGAAAGGCTTGGACCCGAGAGAGAATATTAACGAGGGAGAATATCGGTGGTGATATGCCAAGCCTATTGATGAACACATATTTTCAATACATATCCTGGGATGACAAAATACACTACATAAATTTCATCAATGTATTCATCATAAAAAATGGGCCAAATATCTAGAAAAAGGAATTTGCTGCCTAATTAACAATCTTACCTCAGCATGTGATGCAACCAGAAGATAGCCAACAATGTACCAGGGAGAAAAGAGTACCAAAGCCATAGGCGATGACGTTTTGAGTTGTGCATCAAGCCAGTGATAACCATTAAGCACACTGAAACACCTACCAATTCTGTAACACATTTGCATTTTAGAATTTCATGATATAAGATCTCAAATTCTTATTTGAAAAGGAAACAAAATTTTAAAATTAAATAATTTTATCATCAGTGGTGGTAAGGAATGGTAAATCAAAAAGTTCGCTTTGGTTTGTCATTGCCAATAGTTTGAGTAATTGAACTAACTTCTATTCAAGAGTGAAGCTAGCATTTTTAGTCCTTAGACCCCCACAATCTCCCACAATTAGCGGGCCCTTGAGAAAAATGGGAAGATTTTATATAAAACTATCCCTATTCATTAAACCAAATGTTTATTAGAATATCCAGCAAATGATGGTAATGTACCCATAAAAGGAATTAAATGGGACAATATAACCTAAGTGTGTGCCCCTCAATTTATAACATAAAGTTATAAACCAAGCTGAACAGTTGTAAAAAACCAATCAATAACATTCTGATCATACATAATAGAGGGTAAACACCTTTCAAAGAAGGAAACAAACAGAAAATGAAGTAGCTGACCTGCAGCTACAATGCTCCCTGAGCCAACCTCATACATGAAGTAAGCATGATAACGCTGCACATGAGAAGGAGATGACAAGCATGAAACAATCATTGGTACTTCGCATAAAATCCCAGCTCAGTTTCTACTACTTTAGTTAAATTTTCTTCCAAATGTTCAATCATCAAAGAACCATAAGATTGATCTTGAATTTTGTTATAACTCATATTGTGGCCAACTTTCTTTACCATGTCCATTTAAGCAGAAAACAGGCAACAAACATCTAGATGCAAGTCAATCACTTACTATCATCAAAAGGAAATGTCAATTCAGAGTGCCATGAACTACCATACAAATATTTAAAATGAGTAGTTGATGATCTTACAATAGATTGTAAGAATTGCCTAAAGTGCTGCAACTACTACTCACCCATACTTAATGTTATAATTAGTCAAAAGAAGTTATTAACTGACAGTTCAATAGTCTCCATTTCTTAAACAAAATAAACTGCAACATATAGATCACGGTTGAGATTTCCCAACAAACTTGTAATGCAGTAGAGTCTCTTTTTTCTCCTTAAAAGCTGGTCTAGGACATGTCTAGCAGCAAAGATTGTGTCCATCAAAATGCCAGAAAAAGCCCAACTAAATTTTTTAAAGAAGGATAATATTTAATCTTATTTTCTTGGTACTCTATCCTCATATTCCTTATATAAATAGAACAATAACATCAAACTACTAAAGAATGTCTGATACACAACTAAAACATAAAAAGATACTGGTGGGGAAAAATACCAATTCCCAGGGAGCATAAGCCTGTTGATAGATTGAATAAACGAGGAAAACCATGTAACATAAAACCAGTCCAGCGAAGACACTCTACAATAAGATGAGTAAAATCAGGACAAAAAAAGGAGAAAATTAAGCCAACTTCATCTAATAATGTATTGCGTCAATCAGGATAGCCTGGAAAGTTATAAAAAAAAAGTGAGTGAATTATATTTGCTAACAATTGAAATTGCATACCCTCCACAGAAGGGATTGCTGGGAGTGACTCTTCTCCAGGGATCGAACCAATTCCTCTTGCTCTGGATTACATATACATACACCATCCATCAATATAAGCAACTAAGTGTATGAGAAGAGAAAATTGAACAAATCAGGTATATGAGAAGAGCAAATCGCGGAGAAGGTGACCTTGGGTGTCAATCGGACGTGAATCATCACGAGTTGGAAGAGAGTCGAGGTCGTTCCCATCCACATCCACGTGAGATTTTCTCCATTTCCTCGCAAGTTTCTGCATCTTTTCGTCCTTGCTGATACTTTTCGTTCGCAATTATATTATGTTTGTGTGTGCTGGGAAAAAGGGAAATACCTTCGAATTTTCTGCTCTAGATTATACAGTCTTGATCTAGTTAGAGCCCATGGAATTTTCGATGCTTGATTTGAGTTGGAAATTGAATTGCAGTCAATTTATACGTTCGATTTGAGTTGGAAATTGATTTGGAATTGTTGTAATATAATGCGATAATCAAAATAAATGGAACGGGATTAATAGGAATTAATAAAAGCTAAAGTGGTAGAAAAAAAAAAATCTTTGGGTCCAACAATTCATTCATACATATAAAAGTAGGGACATGGATGCCAAGTGGCAATTCTCATAAACTTACATGTGTTAATTTTTTATTTGTAGAATGCAAAGAGTTTCAGCAAACATTTAATAAAATTGAAACGGAAAGTTTTTTGGGCGATTTCTCCATTTTTTGATTTGAAAAATTTCGATAACTGCTTCTGCCATAATATTAATGATTTATGTAGAACACGAATAGACAACATGAAAGAGTTTATGAAGTCTTTCCAATGGTGCATAATTCTTTCACTATTAAAACGTCTCAGTTATCATCTTCAAGAAGGGTATCTTCCTTATTATCTAATTTTGGGCGTTGATTTTATTCGATTATCTCTAAGAAGCTTGAAGGATTGTGCCTCTTCCATCAGAGCAAGATTCTGCAACCATTTAGTCGAGGTTGACCGTTGACCAGGTTTGTGGAATTACTTTTTGATTTCTTTCACCAAAATACTTTGTTTTGGCATGAAATAAAACAGTACACGAGCTTCTGGATGTGTTTGAGTTTGTGTTTCCAAACTCAAACACGTCAATCTGCAATCGCCACCGATGTTGGGTGCGTCACTTTTCTCCTAATTGTTTTGGGTGTGTTCTTTTTCTGAGTTAGTGATTTGTGTGAGAATTGCTCATTTTTAGGGTGCTTAATTTGATTAATTGTATAGGATTTCATGCATTTTTATACTTTAAAATTGATTTATTGTGCTTAATGGCCAAGAAAGACATTTGTTGATATTTTGTAGAAAATTTGTTATTTTTGGAACAAAATGCACATTTATAATTTTGGAGTCAATTGACCGGGATGAGTCGAGAAAATACTAGAGAAAAAAAGAAGTTTGGGCTCTCAATTTAATTTTAATCCAAGGCCCATTAATGGAAGATTGGCAGCCCATTACTTATGCTGAGAAGGGAAATTGGTTTTCAGATTTTGACCAAACGAATTGGAATTGTAAGCAAGCTGCTGGGTCCCATCTCTTATCTAAGTGACGTGAATTTGAAGGGGGAAAGCTGAAGAGTAGGTTTGTCCATTACCAATGCTTTGACCGAGAAAAGAGGAAAGAGGAAACATGGTTTTAATTTTGTCCACATATCCATGGCCAATTCAAGCTGCAATAACCACAGTCCGCCTCTGTTCTTCATTCTGCCGGAATCGACGCCGCCCACCGCTGCAATCTTCTCGCCGGAGAAGCTGGTGCCCCTGTTCACAGCCCGTCGCAGCCTCTGCCTTCACTCCATTTGCCGGAATTCGCACAGCTCGCAGCCTACCCTGTTGCCGAAACCGACAGCCAAGCCTCGCTGGAAGTCGCGCCGGAATCCATGGAGTTTAACTCCACAGCCTCTGCTCTCATTGCCGTCGTGTCAGAGAAGAAGATGTTCGCCGGAGAAGCCGCGTCTCTCTCGCCACCGCGCCGGAATCAACCCATTGGAGAAGATAAAGCTTGCTGCCAGGTCGAAGAAGAAAGCGTTAGAAGTATTTGAAGAGTTGCTAAAAAGTGAACAACATTTTTATTCTTACACGGCCCCTGCCTATCATTTCGCACGGCCGTGTCTTTTCTAAGCTGAGGCTATGTCACATAATTCGAAGCAAATGACACGGCCAAATAAAAAATTCGCGCGGCCGTGTCACTTTTACAAAGAGGTCGTGCAGGTGTTAAGAATTTCTGAAAATTACAAATTGGGCTTTAAGCTTACTAAAGTCCATCTAAAGGAAAATGCTGAGCCCATTTACTTGGGGTATAAAAGGAAATCAGAAGGCAGAAATCAGAGACAAGAAACACACACACGCATCAGGGCAGCAGCTTTGTTCTCAACATTTTTGTGGGGAGCTCCTCTCCCCACACATACTTTTCACACAGTAATTTAGAGTTTTATTTTTCTGCAATTATTAGATAGATTTTAGAGTGTTATTTCAATTTTTTGCAAGATTGTTGAAGCCATTTGAGACTCAAGAGGTGATATTGTTCTTTTATTTATGTTTTTAATGGTGATGTTCTTATTTAGCTTTTATTTTATTATTTTGATCATGGGTTTGTTGATTTTAGCTATGGGCTAATTGTCTCTTGCTTTGGGTGTTTGAATTATGATGGAGATTGATGTGTTTGTATTTTGATTAACTTGATTTTGATATGGATTTGGTGATATGATTGTGTTAATGTGTTTTCCTTGATTTAATTAATTTATTTGATTTAGTATTTCATGATTGATGATTACATGTTGCAACTAGGGCTGGGTGTGTGGTTAATTGGTCATGTGAAGAAAGGTTGGGTAATTAATTAGATTCAATTAGTGGTTTATTGACCCGAGAGGGGGTAGATCGCTCAGAATTACCATTAAGGGACATTAGATGCTTTGATTATGAATTAAAGTGTTTAGTGAAGGGGGAAACTAGGGACGGTATCTGTGCGAACCTCCTAGCGTTCACTACCCTAGGAGCCGTTTGTAGTTAATTAGGTGCTAGTTAGCTAGAATTGATCATCCAAGCCTCAAAAGGGATCGGTCTTCATTTGCTTAGTGGTAGCCCTTATCATACCCAATGAAATAGCAATTGATAGGTAATTAGGACACGAATGCGTTAGTTGAAATCATAAGGATAGCTCCCGAGGCATTTCATTCTCTCTTGCACTTTCGTCTTGGAAGTTAGTTGGTAATTTTTATTGCTTTCTAGTTTAATTGTTGCTTGTTTATATTTTGTGCCAACCTTGCTCGTCACTATAGTATCATGACGACACATAACTTTGGGGCTTCACTACGCTCCTAAATCCTAGGTCGATAACTACTTGGTCGTATACTTGCAATACTACAATTACCCATCCGCTTTTGGGTAGATTTGCTTGATTTATAAAACGTGCAAAAATACGAAAAAGTCAGTTAGCGGCCACATGTGTGTGTGTGTTTGAGTGCTAATGGTGTGCTGCTGGTTACTGTTTTATTTTTATTATCATAAATTTAATGGAAATTTAGAGATCGACAATCCTTTTGTCTATCTATCTATCTATCTATCTATCTATCTATCTATCTATCTATCT
>JAPKLY010000245.1:137285-194905 GCA_026898435.1 Prunella vulgaris | reverse complement strand
CTATCTATCTATCTATCTATCTATCTATCTATCTATCTATCTATCTACATTATACACGCACCTCCCCTTTCTCCAATCCCCCTTCACAAGTTTCCTGTTTCTAAGTCAACGGTAAAGACAATTAAAGGTTTAAGGTTTCAATTCACGGTTCCTTCTACCCTGTAAGGTATGTTTCTATCCATCTATCTTGCTTAGTTTTCTGAATTTCTTGCTTGTTTATGCATTTCTATTTTGTGGGTTCTCTGTGTAATTGATTGTGGTATTTTGTTTTGTTTCTTTTCTCCATTATTGATTAAATTGTTTGTGCAATATTTGCTGAATGATGCTATATTCCTGGGTAATTGAAAATCTTTGGCCAACTATCTTTCTTTATGCCAGTGGAAACATGTTTTATTTTCAAATCAATTGTTTACCCAGATAAAGCTTCAAGATATAACATTATGATATGGGGATCTCACCTGATTAGCCCCTGGGCTGAATTTCAAAGTTATCAAAATATTATGATATGGTGGTCTTGAGAATTTATGCCAATAAGATGTTATACTTCATCAAGAAGAGAATTAATGTTGAAAAGTAGGGAGCGCCATGAGATTGTTTTATGTATTTTTGAAAAATTTACGTCATTGTTTTCTGAAAGCCTCACGTTTATCAAATCTTAGTGTTCATTCTTTGATTTTTGAGTGAAGAACTTTTGGCATTTAAAATTCATAACATGAGTTTTATGGAGACCTTCCCCTCTTTGGATCTTCTGGAGGATGGGACAGTGTAACCGTTTCATAATTTGTGTCTTTCTTAGGCTACTGTTTTTTATTTGAAGGATTTGATGATGAAATTGAAATCCACTGCAATTTGGGTAGATTAAAATAAATCCTTTATCTTGGATTTGATGATATTGGTTATAGCAGGTGCTTCGAGACGTAAATTTGTAGACAGAAAATATAGAACTTCCTCACATGGCATTATTTGGTTTTCTTCACCAATTATTCTTTGTCTCTATATTAATTAGTAATGCTTTGATTCAGGAAAATAATTATGAACATATATAATTTTTACAGAAACAAGTTCAACCAAAAGAGTCCAAAGATGGATTGGAAGGGGCTGAGGGGGAGACAATAATTGACATCCGAAAACATATCAACAAAAAAAACGATAAGAAAACTCATGTCCCTAGACGGCTCTGATCATTTGAGAGACTCTTAAGGGGTAATAGAATACTTCAAAACCAACAAACTAAGATGTTGAACAAAGAGGGTTACTCACTTTACTATGGTTCAATTTTTGGAGATGATTAAAACATTGATTAGGAAGTTTATTTGTTCAACGTTGTTTTATTCTTGCTAACTAGGATATAATATTTATTCCATACATCATAAGAATGGAATAAGTAGGTAGTTGTACAAATAAAGATTATCTTCTCTGCTTGGAGAAGGATATGTTTCCCTTTTCTTATGGAATGGTGTTGGATAAGAAAATTTGATACTTTTGTGTGAGGGATAACTAATATATATATATATATATATATATATATATCAATGACATAAATAATTTTATCTTTCAGATTGATTATTTTATGTTAGACATTACATTTTTTAATGCATAAGTGAAAAAATGATTAGGGGTCATCATTTGATTCTTAATAGAATAAGGGAGATTAATGTTTATTTTCAACTGTGTTATAAAAAAAAGGTTAACACATAGGTTAGTGCAGAATAAAAGGGTGACAACAAATAAGTGCACCCCATAGACACAAAACCTCATGCTAGTCCATTGATTTTGTATTATTTCAATTAGGTGCAAAATCACCTTTTTAACATCTCAGACGTGTAAGTAATTATTCTGACACAAATGTTTCAATATGTAACAATACTATTGAATCTATGATTGTTCCACTGAATGTTTTTGTGTACTATAACTATTACTGTTCAGGATGTGACAAATGTAACATGCATTTAATGCTACTGTAATGAACAATACATCTCTAACTGGACAAGTGATTTGACATGTGTTGTCATTATTCATTGCTCCACCCAATATTTGTCCGATAAGTGAAATTTCCAGCGAGACGAGATTGTATCATTGAATATGCGTCTGCCTATTGAACGCATCACTATACTATGCATTTGTACTATAGTATTTCGTATTATACTAACCTTTTTGTGATTATACTATATATTAAATTATCTATGAACATTGTAAATATAGTACTCAGGGAATTAAATCAATTCCAGAAAAAAATATGTTACAATGAATCTCTCATACCAAAACATACAAAAATTACCACAATAAAGCGTTGTGTATACTCTGAATTATTGCAAATACTTACTAGAAATTGAACCCAAAGTGGTCAAAATTTGAACCATAATGGTTACAAATTCTAAATAAAAGTAAAAAAAAAAAAGTCTCACCATTCCCTATTGAGAGACTCCTACCATTGTCAAAACCAACAAAACACTGTTACTACCAAACAAAAATATTGTCTTTGCAAATATCAAAAAACCATTTGTTCCATCAAACTCGATCTCCAAAAATAAAACCCATGTTCATGGGATTTTATCCATTCTTTGCACATTCTCCAAAAGGTTATTCCAGTCAATTTTATGAGAAAACATCCTATTGAAACTCTCACGGATGTGAAAGCTGCTGGAAGAAGGTATAGTATGAGAAACCTCGTCATTTTATTTCAGCAATTCGATAAAATGATGCAGACAATGAAGCCAAATTATCGAATTGAAGGAACCTTAGCCTTTTGGAGAGGGGAAATGGCTCTAATGAACTCTTTCTCTAAAGCATTTTCAGTTATAAGACCCCTATGAGATGTCGAGATGGTGAGAGTGGTATGATTATTGACTTTACCAACACAAGATTCCTCACATACCACACTATTCAATCTCATCGGAATCCACCCAGATTTATCGCTGTCGCTGCATTGGCCTCCCCTTTCACCGGAAGCCCCCAAATTGCCACCACCATCCACCAAATTGACGAAAATGCTACCGAAAGCCCAAAAATCTACTCCAATGCCCCCCTCCGCCCACACTCTGTTCAAATTAGAAACCCTACCCCTATACGGCCCCCATCGGAGAAACCCCCCACTCTGAAAAAACCCCCATCAGCGAAGCACCGCGAACGACAGTGAGGCTCTTCATCCGAACTCCGACGCCGCCCCTCTACTACCACCGACTCCGTCGCCTACGTTCTTGAGATAGAAGAGAGAGACCCGTTCCTTGAGAGTGAGAGACCAATTTAAAATTTAAAAATCAAATCCATTTATAATCTCCCCACCTGACAAAATGTGTATCTGATGATTTTTTAGAGACACGAGAGAGAAGAGAGATATATGATTAGAAGATTTGGTAAGATCCATGGTCGAAAATGGAGATGTGCCACATGTGTGATATCTTTATTGTAGATTAGCAAATTAGAAATTAAAGGAAAGTTAATGACCTTTTATTAAGAAGATTGCACTCCCCTTAAATAAGTGAAGATTCCGACACTAATTTGTGGTTAGGAGTAGTTATAGCATACCTAGTTGTTATTAACTCTAGAATAAAAAATTAAGTAGAATTAACATATGTCTTGTCAAGGACAAATCTACACTGCAGGTTTTGTTTTCAGATGTAAGGAGAGGAAACGTATACTTTGTTGACTTCAAAACCAGCTCTCCTGAAACCTTCCTAATTGCTAAAAGTTCTTCGGAACTCAGGTGGTTATGGCATAAATGCCTGAATCATCTGAACTTCAAGATTATTAACAAACATTCTCGACTTTCTCTTGTAGAAATTCTTCTAAATGAAGTTTTTAGCAAGGACCACGTGTGTAGAGCATGTCAGAAAAACTTGATTCAAGGAGAAAGATGCATTCTCAACTGACAAAGTGCTTCAACTCCGACACATGAATCTCTTTGGTCTGATCACTCCTGTCAGCATTAACGGTAAAAAAATATACCCTTGTTGCAATTGATGATTATTCCAGGTATACATAGGTAATTTTCCCGCTGAACAAGAAAGAGACTCAGGTGAAGCTTCCTGAGTTACTCAGGAAACTGAGTACTGAACAGGGTTAGAGCATTGTCAGGATCAGATCAGATAGATGAACTAAATTTATTAACTCCTTGATTAGGGTAATAATTGCATCATATTTGGTGTATTCTAGCATGATATTAAGTGATTTGTATGCATTATTAACCCTAATATGCTATATATTATGTTATTCACCCTTGTGTGGAAGAAAGTTGCTTTTATAGGTGAAAACGGGCAAAAATCGAGGAGATTACGATGATGAAGGCAAAATGATGTGATCCGAGCATTTAGGGAGACTTAAATGATCATGAGGAAGACCCTAGGAAGCTTGAACGAGCAAACAGATCAAAACAGAAAAAGTCAAATTCGGACGTCGGAGGTTGAACTGTGATCGAGTGCCGGTTAGCCTATGATCGAGCACAAATGGCCCTTGCTCGAGCGGAATCTCTCTGACCTGACCATGAAGGGTGCACTCGATCAAGCCCTATCGAGCGCCTGCTCGAGTGCAAAGTCCAGATTTGGCAAATTGAGGGTAATTTCGTCTTTCCATCCATTTAATGAGGGGTAAATGAGTGAACATTTTGGGCACTCAAAATACCACTTGAATTAGATTTGGAGGAAGTTTTTTCATTAGATTCTTAGCTTAGATTCATTCTTAGATTAGAGAGAAATTAGAGGAAGTTACTAAGTGGGTTACAATTTGATTTTTCATCTTAATTCTTCAATTACTTTTGATCCTATCGTTAGATTTTCGATCCGTTCATTGCAGTAGATTCCCCACGAGATTAGCTATATTTGTACAATAGGATTTTACGTTTCAAGCTACGGATTAGATTTTGGCTTTTGAAGGTATTTTGGTTGTAATTCAAATTCATCCACAATTGGTAAGCTTTCTTGTTATTTTAGCCTTAGTTATGATTGATACTAGCTTAATTATGGATTGTACTTCTCAATTAGCAAATGTGTGTTACTATATAGGCAAATGCATGTTACTGTAAGGATAAAAATATAATTTTATAAAAATAAATAAATATATGTAAAATAACATTTAGTTTGGATAGTAACACATATTTTGTTTTTTAATAACATGTATTTGTTTATATAGTAATACAAAATTAAAAGTAAATTTCACATTTTAAATAAAAAAATTAAATAAATAAAATTTAAAAAGAAAAAAGAAAAAAAAAACACATTTCAAGAAGGGAGATGAAATGAAGTTGCTTCCACTGGAATTGAGAAATAAGAAAGTCATGCCGCACACGGTATACCCGCTAAAAATAAGAAAGTCATGCTGCATCATACCCGCGAGAATAGCAGGAGGGCTCAATTCTTATCTTTTTTAATTTATTTTTAAAAATTTTTACGGTAGAAATTTTTATATAAGTTTTTGTCTATATATATATTATAAATATTATAATTATGTGTAGATAATTATATATAATTAATCGACAATCCACATATATTATATGTATAAATATTAAAATAAATAAATATGTGTAGATAAATATGAATCTATTTTTTTAATTAACAGTTATTCTTAATTTTTAAGCCTCAAATATCTCAATTTTGGTTCTTGAACAGTAAATCCAATTCCAAACCCACGTTGATCACTTGATAATTTTATACTAATAAAACACGCAAAATTCACCTTTATATTTGAAATTGTAATTAATAATTATTTAATTTAAAAATAAAATAAATAATTATTTAATTTAGAAATATATAATGATCTTACATGCAGAAATAAGGTGAGTGAGAGTAGTAGTGGATTGTTGGGTAGACGAATTCAATAAATGAGTTAACATTAAAATATGTAATTATTATTTTAAAAATAACACCAAGGAGAGAATAGCATTAAACACAAACTTTAAATTATTTTATTTTAAAAAAAATACTATATATTAAACATTTGATACTATATTAAAATGAAAAATTTCATTAAGTCTTGCCTCATAAGAGCATCTCCAGCACATCATTAAAATGGAGGTTTCCTCCAAAAGTGATCTCCAGCAGCGCGCCATATCAATGCGCCAAAATAGAGGTTTGGCAAGTTGGAGTGTTTTGAGCGCCGAATGTGGCGCTGTACAAGACAGCGCCATCCATCCCTCTTTTTTTTTTCTTTTTTTTTTTTAAAAAAAAAAAATTCTATATTTAATAGTTAGTTATTTGATTTTAAAAATAATTAATATATTATTTATATATATGTATTTTTGTATTTATTTTATTTTTATTCATAAATTGATATTTTTACAATAAAATGATACATGTAAAAATAAAATAATATAATTATAATTAAAAAGAAGAATTATATAAATTAAATTTCAGTTGTAATATTATATTAAATTTTAAATTTAAATTTGCATAAAAATTTTATTTAATTTAACTATTATAATATAATAAAAAAATTATTTAAAATAAATATAATATAATATTGTATTATAGTGCTAAAAGAATAGCGTTGACTGCTGAGAGTAAAATATTGTCTCTATTATATAGTAGTAATAAATTGACTCCAAATCATTGATGCAAATGGCGGCCGCCAAGGCCGCCTAGGCGCTTGGCGGCACCCGGCCGCCGACGCCTAGGCCTCGGCGGTGAAAAAAGGCGGTCAGGGCTCTTGGCGGCGCCTAGGCGGCCTTGGCGGCCTCGGCGGAGCCTAGGCGGCCTAGGCGGGTTACGGCAGATTTTTTTTTTTTGTTATGTTATGTTACTTATGTACTGTTTAGTAAGTTTTAATTTTTAAATTTAAACAATTAATAAATTAATAATTAAAGTAATACTAATATAGTAATAATGTAATATCTAATAACTAATAAGTAATAAAACTAATAATAAGTAATTAATATCTAATTATTTTTGTGTTTTGTTTAGAAGATGAACAATGTTATTTTATGATGGTTTTTAGTATTTTATGGACTTGTTGTATTTTGTGAAAAATGCATTTGGGTATTAAACTATTAATTATGTTTTAAGTTTATAATTTATTGTGAAATGTACATTTTTATTAGAAAAAAAATTAATATTAGTAGAATTTTATTAAAAATAATTAAAAATATATTAAAAACCTTGGCGCCGCCTAGGTGCCGCCTAGGCGGTCTTGGCGCTTGAAGGTGGTCGACCGCCCGCCGACCGCCATTTATACCCTTGCTCCAAATTAGAGATAACTACTAGAGATGGTGTCATTCTTATCTAAAATCAATTTTAAAATGCAATATTTAAAAAAGAAAAGAAAAGCGGAGGTCCCTGAAAAAGAAAGAAAAAGAAGAACCTAGCAGTTATCCTCAAATCGTCGGTGTGATTGCGGCGCCGCTTCCCGCTGTACTCCGGCCTTTTCACTCACTCACGCAATCCTCGCACAGTTTCACTCACGCAGCCCTCACGCCGTCCGCCGGTCGACCAAACGCGCAGCAAAGGCTCGTGTTCTCTCTCTTTCTCCACTACTGCAACTATCATTTAATTATCCGTCCAGTTTGTGATTTGAGCAGATATCACTATATATATATATATACATCAGCGAGGAAACCGACGAATATGAAGTAAAAGCATAGAATCTGAAAGTATACTTCCCGAAAGAGATAAAATTGTTATATTCATCCTCACTTTTCTTGTCGCATTGATTGCTGATATTAAGTCTGAGGAATATATGTATGAATATGATCGATCGAGTGATTAAACTACCTGGCCAGCCTACAACCCCAAATTTATCACACTTCTCAGGTTTTATTACAGTTAATGAGCCTCGTGGGAGGGCCCTTTTCTACTGGTTCTTTTAATGCTTTCCTTGATTTTCTTGAAGTGGTTTTTTATTGGTGATGCATATAATATTTGGAACTTTATTTTTATGAGATTTGTATTATGTATGCGAGGTCTAACCTTTTCTCTGTCCCTCTATTCAAAACTTTTATCCTATCGACTTTATGAGGTCGAATTAATTTTCCCTATTCCGCATATATTTCGATAATTATTGTTTTCCGTTCTCCCAAATCGTCATCATTCGTTTCCCAGTATAAATCCAACCCTACTGTCTCGTTTATTTTTTTCACAATCATTAGCAACACAAATTTTTTTGTTCTTGTTTGTATCGCCATCTTTCATTTTGTTTGATAATTTGAGGTTTTCTGTGCTGATTTTAATCAGCAGGCGCTTCACTCTCCAGGTAATCTGGCTCACAAGAGGTGAGATCATAACTTGGGGCTTTTTTTAATGATTATAGTTTGTTGAGGCGTTGCTTGCTCTCACCCACACCCTCTGTTGTTGATTTACGTCGCCCTTGAGTTGATATGATGTTTCAGGATTTCCTGTTTCATTATTTTGATTTTTTGGTAATGGGGTTTTGGATCTTTTGATCTGAAGAATGAAAACGGAATTGAGGAGATTTTTGTATGATTTAATTTTAATTATGTGTGAACTATTGAGATTTTGCTTAGCTTATGAAGATTGTTGAGTGATATGTCACAATTGCATTTCAATATGCGTAATATCTTTTCTTGATAAAGTATGATTTTGGCGTTTAATGATGATTTCTTTGAGCTTTAGGGTAGCTATATATGACTCTTAAGAGTGACGTTTGTTTCTGAGTTGTCATGTGTGCAGGAAACTATACATCTGTTCAATTTTTATTAGTTTCTGTAAATTTTTCCCAAATGGCACTGATACTTGGCTTTTTCTCAAATACTGTAAATTAAATAGCAGTTATTGGGGATTAAGGAAGTGTGAAGTGGTTTATAGGTGTAAAGGCATACCCTGTAGTTATGCTGGAAACTTAATTTTCCAGAGTTCTTGTTTATGGTTCTGTACAAATATATGGTTAAATTGTTTTCGAAGTGAGTTTGAGATTCTAATCTAATCTTTTACTTAAAGGTGGTTCATATGTTCCCAGTGAGAGATATTGAATCTTTGGTGGTGAAGTGATTTACTTTCTTTCAACTGATGAACTTTTTTCTCCCCTTGCTATCAACAGCAGTCACCTGTCTCTTATATGCGTAGTTGGGTTGCACTCTTGCAGTTGACGAAGAGTTTATTTCAGTCTCTTATATGCGTAGTTGGGTTGCACGCTTGCAGTTGACGAAGAGTTTATTTGAGTCTGGCAGATATTACATCATCTAAAGGTAATATTGTCTGTTTATGGTGGGAGTGTATAAATTAGATTTTGTTTGAGTTTGATTTTGTTGAAATTATGGTGAGTAAAGTGATATTAACCCGAATAAATCTCTCTTTATAGTAAAAAAGAAGTGTAGAGAACATAATAACATACAATTATTAATTTCACCCCAAAATTCCAGTAAATTATATCGTGGCCCTTTGTCCACCTTTATTTTTTAAATCAATAGATGTGAGCTTTCAATAAAGTCGACTGCAAAAGCAGACTTGCAGGTCACTCGTCACCTCCGGTTCACCGCCGCTAGTCGACTGATGAAATAAAGATCAGATTAAATTCTTGCGCTTTTTCAGAAGGTATACCTCTTCTCTCTCTCTCTGATCAACATTTTGATGCTATAGATGTCCTGCTGAATTATGTACAGAAATTAATTAAGGGAAAAAATTGAAAGGAATGATGATTAAGACACAATTATAAACTTTGAGATTTAAGTTGTATTAAATTTGTTGTTCTGATCGGGTATTCCTTATTGCTATCTATAAATGGGGTGGTAAACCCTCGAACATTTGCGTACTTCTGAGAAATTTCATTTATATGGATACTTATGAATTCAAACTCTTCTGAAATATATGTTTTAGGCCACTTCTCTCAATTCTCAAACTTTGTCTTTCATCATCTTTACTGCTCAATTCCGGTTATCCCCTCTATCAATCGAGGATCTGCAAAATCATCAATTGACAGAAATTGCCGATTCCGCTGGAAACTTGAAGAACCCAATACATATTCCGTGTCCAGATCTGTGTCGCACCCTCTCATTTTAGGCGAGTCCGAGCAACATAGCAACCCAATATAATTCTGATGCTTATCCTCCAACCCTTTCTCCCAAAACTTCACTCATTGCCCTCTTCCATTTTAACACATTCGACTAAATACTCTCCATTCCTATATGCCAAATCCCCACATACTACCCAGTCTTCTTTTGGGCTGTACTTACCTGTGACTCAACGAAGGACCATGGTTCTCCAGTCGCAGCTGGAATTTAACGGTTTTGATTTTGGAGGTGAGAAAGAAACCAAGGATGATAGCGACATTTCTTGGGCTGGAGGTGGCTTCGGGGGTCGAGAAGGTGAAGAGCAGGATTACGATAGAGACCCTGAATTTGCTGAGATTCTTGGAGCTTGTCTTGATGATCCGACAAAAGCTCAGTCTAAAGTAAGTCCATCTGTTTTGTGAACGCCCTCTATTAAATATAGAGCACGCTTGATTTGAGGTTTTCAAAAACCAGATTCTAAAATCCCAAAGAAGAATCTTATTAAAATTTGAAATCTCAAATCAAACATATGGTTTGTGGGTTTTTAGTAAACCGAATTAGTTCTTTACAACTTGGCTCTGTAAAGTTTTCACTTGATTACAAGAACCAATTAGTAATTATAACCAATGTCTACATGGCTATTCTATTTATACATGTAACTGCTGGGACATGTTTGCTTCTATTAAAAAGAAATCCCTTGCTTTTTTGGTATGTGTTATTAATTTTGTGATTGTTGGCAGATGGAGGAAAGACTAAGAAAGAAGAGGAACAAGATATTGCATACTAAAACTGGTTCAGCAAACCCGATGAATGTGCACTTTAACAAGTATGTGAACATTCTTTTCTGTTATAGATACAGCTGCAAGAAAGTAATAGGCTTGCTGATAATTGAAGGCAATAATTAACCTTGTTAAAATTTAATGGTTGTGTGTGCAATTTAATGTATTGTTCATCAGAAAATGAACATTTTAATTAAGCACGTTTGCAATTTCATGATGAATTGGCATTTTTGGCTTGTTGAACACTGTTTTTTGAACTCAACTTCATTTGCCATTCTTCATAGGCTAAGATGGGCCATTTAAGCTAGAGTATTGGAACAAATATGATTTAGCTAAGATAAAAATACTCAAGAATAATTATAAAGATCCCAGAATCATATTCATTCTTAAATAATCAAAGAAAATGTAGTATAATGTTGCTATTTGGTGCTTATTGGGATCTAATTAAAATGTACTCTCTTTCATTTTGCATGTTCTCTAATTGTGTACTGATATACTGTGTCAAACTAGCTTGTTTTTAGCACTGATATATATTGTGATGTGCTGCTATGCTATTTATCATTGTGTATGTGATGTACTTATATAAAGAGTATCGTTGGTGAATATTTACAAAGTAGATAAGTCTGTTTGCTTGTATATTACTGCCATATATGTAACCTTCTGAATAATTAATTCCTTTGTCATGGAAGGACCTGTTATTTCAGAATCTTGTTTTTGACATGTAATAATAACATCCGTTTCTTTTCTTTTACTTTATTTTTTTTAATATTAATTGGTTGAATGACCAATTTTTCCTGGATCTTGTGGCCAGATTTGATTTCTCAAATTCTTATATATGGTTGGAGTTCTACAACACCCCACTGGAGAAAGATGTTACTCTAATATGTGATGTAAGTTCCTCCAGTTCCATTGATTTGTTGCTAATTCTGAGTGATACATCAACGAAAAAACTTATTTTCAGACAATCAGATCGTGGCACATTATTGGACGACTTGGTGGATGCAATTCTATGAATATGCAAGTAAGTAGAGTCTTGAAAGTTGTATTCCACTTAAATCCATCCCAAGTGCAAGACCTAATAACTTTCCTTCCTAACAGCTGTCGCAATCTCCTTCTGACAAACGACCTAATTATGATGCTATTCAAGGAGCTAATGTTACACCAACAACATTCTATAATATAGGCGACTTTGAGGTTCAAGATAATTTAGCTCGGTTATGGTAAATCACTTCTTGCTGCTTGGGGTGACCATCGTCTCTGAATACATTTCACCGTACATTTTTACTCGTTATTGACAGGGTGGATATTGGTACGAGCGAGCCCTTACTCTTGGATATTCTGATCAATGCATTGATGCATATAAGCTCTGAGTAAGACAATTAGACAATTTTCTCCAACTCCATTTGCTTCGTAAATAACCTTTTTGTTTTCGTCTGGTAAGTTTTGTCATTATTTGCTAATCGGTTGCGTAATTATACAGTTATGTGGGAATTAAGCAAGTGATGTTTGGTGGATCCGAATTCGAGAATTGGAAGGAGGACTTGAAATCAGAGGATGTAGGATACAGTGTTCACAAGATTTAGGAGAATTCATCAATTTTGTAATTTTACTTAAACTGGGAATGTTGTACAAGTACAGCTTCAACAATATCATCAACCACCCTCCTGTCCTGGGTTTTAATCCATTATGAAAATGTCGATGTTGTATGTTCATTTACATCAAGAGCAAAGTATAGAATATAAACTATTTTGAAAGGGTATAAAGTACTAGAGAGTACATATTTTCACGAAGTATATGGAATATATTATACATTATCACTAAACAATATTAATGTAGTAATAATTTATGTATGTATAAATTTTACAATAAAGTATTCTACATACATTTATAAATTAGAGATAAAGCATGTCCATATTGATGGTTTTTTAAAACAGTGTGCAATGTGTAGTAGGAAAGGGAAGTCTGATAAATGGCTTTTCCATAAGAGATGATCTTATATGTGGGGTCATGACTGCTGTTTAAGTTTCAGAGTTACATAATAAGTTGGAGTTCAACCAGACAAAGAATTGGTCACAATTATTTGCTTTTATTTTGATTCTCTGTGTATATGAGAGAGAGAGAGAGCATTATTTGTATTAAATTATTTTATGCATCTCCACTAAAACATTAATGAGCATGCTTGGGTGGAGGCTGATGAGATTGGGTGATACAGAGATTGGAGCATTTACCCAACGAAATGTTGTGTAAGACAGATCATGGGTTCTTTCAACATGCAGATTGAGAAGTTGCAATCTTTCGAATACAAGTAGTGAGTGAGTACGTTGTGGCATCGGAGTTAAGCCATACATTCTCAATCAAGAAGTTTATGACCTGCACAACTAACTTATTTGTCATGAAAAGATAACAGGGGACCTTGAAATGCATTGGGACAAAGCAGAGTGCAGAATCCAAGACTTTTACCTTTAAGCAAAACCATAATGAAGAATGACTCAACAGAAAGGCATGCTAATTCCAACAACATGCGGTGTGTGTATGAATAAAAATTGATCCAAAAAAAAGTTAATCATTACCTTATCTGATTAATAATTCCACCATTTACCACAAACAACCAAATTTTTCCTTGTAATTCCCTATTAAATGATTCTTATTACCATTAATTCAAGCCTTCTTACTCATAGTCTTTGTCTTAAGCAGTGATTTAGTAACCTGAAAATCTTAATATGAAATTCAAAAGTAGTATCATTTCTCAATTACCATATAATTAATTCCAAGACAAATAGAGAATAATTGTATAGTGGAGTAGAGTCTAGAAAATGTTTTAGCTAAATAAATACCTTGTTCATGAATGGGATACGCAAATGCTTGATCCGCTTAAACGGACATCAGTATTAATTATCCCTAAGAAGCACAACATTTATGCAGGCAATTTGAGAAATTAATTAGCAAGAATAAGAAGAAATTAGGGAAGACACATCGATTCCACTCCCGCCAGACTGCCCCTCAAAATCCAATATGGAAAGCGACCTCAAATCTTGTTTAACTCAAATACATCTATTTGCCACCAAAATCACCTCCAATAATAAAACTCAAATCTTAACTCAAATTACTCTAATAAAATTTATTTTATATTTATTATTATATATGCATAATTAATTTTATAATTTATTATTCATATTTAAATCTTTAAAAATTAAATTAATAAAAATATATATTTAATAAAAAAAATTAAATAACAATGAATCAATAATTTAATCACAAAGTTCAATAACATAGTACTTCACATTAATACAAATTTAAAATATTACAATACAATGCAAATAATATAAATTACATATTTGCTAAATTTAAATATAATATTTCTTTTTAGTTAGTTATCATTTTTAATTTTATTTAAATACAATAATTATATATATTTTAATATTTAATTTTTGAATCATATTATATTATAAATAAATTTAATATTAATATATATTACACTTACCTAAACAATATATAATACATCACATAATACTATAAGTATATAAATTATACAAATAAAATGATAAAAAAAAGAAAAAGAAAAAAAACATATGTTCGAAATTAGTATTTTGAGTTCAAATTTGAGTCCCCGTTGGATCAACATTTTCAGCAATCTGGTGTTTGAGTCAAGATTTGCGGCAGCCACTCCTTCACGAAGCCTCAGGAACAAAGACGACGTGTTCCTCCTCCTCAACGCCGATGGATACAGTCTCCATGGTCGACAATTCGGAAACCAGTTTATTGAAGATTCGATATGAGGTGATCGGTATTTGGCGAAGCGGACGGACGAGCATTGGAGGTGACACGGCAGAGGGCAACGTCGATGGAGTCATGGAGGCGGCTGAGGATGTCAAGGAGGAGAGGTGAAGGAAGGTCGTCCATGGACATCCCATCAGAAAGCCTTGTTCCAACCTTTTGAAGATGGCATTGAAAACGATGTTTGCATTTTAAGGACGACTGACTTTTGAAGACAGAGGAATAAGGTGATATTATTAAGAAAAAAAGAAAAAGAATTAGAAACCTGTTTATACTTTATAGGGAATAAATGAAAATTAGATGAGCTTCGTTAAAAACCTCATTGTAAACCATCCTTGTGATTAAATCGGACAACCATCAAAATCTTACCCGGAATAGGAACTGCCTGGAATACAAAGCCCGCTCAAAATAAAAAAATAAATATGAAAAGACCACCACAATCTCTAAAGACTAGAAACAGTAAATGTTTCAAAGCAGGCAAAAAAGTATAGCAACATTAAATTCACTACATATATAAAGGGGAAAAGCCCATGGACCCAACTGTAGCGCACGGTCCATAGAAGAACCCCAGAACTTTGCCTCCAACATGATACCAGCAGTTGTTGTGAGCACAATGTTGCCAAACTGTGTAGAAGGAAGCAGCCATGCGGTCCAAGGCTCAAATTTCTTGACACCAACATCAAACCGAGTGCTAATAACACCACATTTGTTTAGCCTACCATTCAATTCAACCACAATTTCCATACATGTGATCATCAACATACTCAAACTCTCCAATGTATCCATGCTTCTGCATGACAATAAGAAACTTGCCGATGACCTTTTTGATACCAAATACAAATAGTGAACAAGTATTAGGTCCTAACGTATTCTACATGAAGATCGTCACAAAGGATCTTCAACAAGAAATCAGGAGGCGTGCTGATCCAAGAATTCACCTACTGTGTCGCAGCCAGCGTGTGAGTAAACAATCTCCATATGGCAAGAGGAAGTCATGACACTTTCCCAACATCTTCCAAGGAACCAACTTTGTTACACGCTTCAACGTATTGATTGCGAGAGTAGAATCCGATTCAACCCATAGTCTCTGCCAACCCCTGTCGTGTGCATACCTGATTGCAAGCAAGGCTGCCAGCAGCTCACCCTCCATCGGCAGCAGCAACCCACCCGATGAAACTAGGCCAACCATGAAGAATCCACGGTTGTTACGGAAAATAGTCCCTGCAAACGCGCCCGATGGAAACCCACCAAACGAAGTGTCCACATTAAGCTTTACCCAAGGTGGAGGCGGAACCTGCCACCTAACTGAACGAACCAAACAAGGCCGCCTAGGATTGAGCTTAACCCACAGCGAGCGGGTAAGCATGAGGTCCATCACCGACCCATTAGATCTCGAAGAGACAAGGAATGCACCAGCTCCAACTTTGGACAATATCCAAGCAATACATCTTTTACTCGAGGGCAGAATCTTATAAAAAACGAACAAGTTACATACTTTCCAAATGCTCCAAATGGAAGTGACAAAGATCAAAGACCACAAGTCCATCATTTGAGGACTAAGGGAAAAACCTCGCGCTTGCGCAGACAAAGCCAAAAAGCTCACACCAAAATCCAAAGACAGCCAAATAAAGAAACAAAGAAACCAAGGATCTCCCTGACAAAGCCACAATCCGCAAGGATATGGTCCAGGGTCTCGTTCGCAGAACCGCAAAGAAAATAAATTATCGGACCAGGCACTCCAAATCTTTTTCCCCAGTCAGAGGTGGGAATCCTGCCCCAAATAGCGCGCCAAACCATCGTGGAGCGGACCCTTGGGATAAAACCCTTCCAAATCCAAGAGAACTTG
The DNA here is from genome assembly GCA_026898435.1 of Prunella vulgaris. NCBI lineage: Eukaryota > Viridiplantae > Streptophyta > Magnoliopsida > Lamiales > Lamiaceae > Prunella > Prunella vulgaris. The sequence continues at coordinate 178,578 of JAPKLY010000245.1, read as the reverse complement.
ATAGATGTGGGAAACCGCTGTCGATGTTTCTCATAAATCAAATTAGCCGCCACCAGGCCAGAGACAGACTTACACCACACAGCCAAGTCCCCTCCAGCAAGCACATGTACTTGCAATATATGACTGACAATCTCCTGACAAGAAACCATGAAATCCAGATCAAAATGCTATCTATACCCAAAATAAAAATAACCAACTGTGCCCTTCAAATTCCTCAACCAGCCTTCAGGTATGCGTAGCCTCTCCGCAATGACGTATCCCAACCAATTATCCATCCAGAAGTGAACCAGTGAGTGAGCACCAATCAGCCAGCAAATTTCATCCCTGATAGCCGGAAAATGACAGCGAATCCCAGCCCAAAGTGAGGAAACAGCCCTGCCACATTTCAATTTACGTGTCCTAGTGAAAAATTGGGAGTGCAAGGACATGAGGTCAGGCGTTGGGCACGTGTAAATGTCCAGGGCTAGTTTAAAGGTGTAAGATTTATTCGCAAGACGGAGGGATCACACACCCAAGCCTCCTTCATTGAGAGGGGAGCAAACACACTTCCATTGAACCGAACAGGAATTATTCCTCTTTAGAATATCGCCCGTCCAAAGAAAATTACGCATGGTCGTCTCAACCTTATTAATGAGGGGAGCAGGCCACCGATAAACCATCATTGTGTACACGGCTGATGAGGCAATAACCGAATTAATAAGGAAAAGACGACTGACAAGAGACAAGAGACGGCCCTGCCATCTCGGAAATTTGCTCATAATTCTATCCGCAACCGGCTGAAGAGAAGAAACTCGTGGCAGCCCCAAGAACAGCGGGACACCCAAATAATTAAAAAGAAACGAGCCTTTCTTCATACCCAGAATTCTCGAGAAATGTCTTTTCACATCCAAAGGTACAACCTTACCAAAATAAACGTGGGATTTTGCCGGACTAAAGCGCTGACCCGAGGCATCCCCATAAGCTTGCAAGATCCTGGCAAGACAATCTATATCCTCTCTTTTAGCATTCAGGAGAACAACAATGTCATCCGCATAAAATAAATATCGTGGCAACTTCCGCAAAGCTGAAAGTTCCAGTGTAGTACTCTTCCATTCAAGAAACCTGCCCAAAGCCTCCTCCGCCAAACAAAAAATAAAGGAGACAGAGGATCCCCTTGACGTACCCCTCTAGTGCAACCGAAATATCCCATCACATGCCCATTCAAAAGCAGCGACAGCCGCGAAGAGGACAAGATTACAGTCACTAAAGATAAAAACTTGGGAGCAAAATTCATTCTCGTAAGAACCGCCAAAAGGAAGCCTCAGTTAATCATGTCAAATGCTTTAGTAATATCAACCTTCACAAAAACTCTCTGCACCTCTTTCGTATTCAAGTTATTAATCGCAGTAGATGCCAAGGCAACACAAGTATGGATACTCCGCCCCAGGACAAATCCGTATTGATATTGACATAAATAAGAGCCCACAAACTTACCCAACCGAGAGGCCAAAATTTTTGAAAGAACCTTAAATAAGAAGTTACCCATGACAATCGGATGAAAGTCCTGAACCTCATTAGCACCCGACTTCTTGGGGATTAGAGTGAGGAAACTAGAGTTTAGGCCAGCAGGTAGAAGCTCCTTAGCGAAGAAATAAGTAGCAGCGTTAACCAAGTCCAGGTTCACTATATCCCAGCACTTATGGAAGAAAATCCCTGAAAAACCATCCGACCCTGGCGTACTATCACCTTCCAGTGCAAATACCGCCTCCTTAACCTCATCCGCAGAAGGAGCAACAGATAAAAAACAGTTATCAACCTCGCTTATAGCTGCAAACGGTAACGAGTTAAGCAATAAAGCAGAATCAACAAGTTCAGGGTCCTTCGAAAAAAGGGTACGAAAAAAATTATTAGTATTATGCACGCCAGTTGTCTCCTGGTCCCGTGAGATAGCCCCATCGACTACAAGTTCTTGAATGCCCAAGGACGACGAGGAAGATTTATGTAACGCATGAAAGAAAGAGGAGTTGTGGTCCCCATCCTGCAACCATCTAGCCCGGTTCTTCTGGATGTAAAGTTCCTGCCCAGATACCAGGAGTTTATTCAAAGTAATTTGTCTTGAAATCTCCACCTGCAAGCGGTCCTCCGAATCCCCAAGAGAGTAGATTTCATTCTGAATCTCAATAAGGGCAGAATGTGCCGCTTCAATTTGAACAAATATGTCTTTAAACACTTGCTTATTCCAGGTTCTAAGGCCAACCTTCAATTTTTTCAGCTTGCGGACTACCAAAGAAATAGGGTCTGGGGCTTGGGTCGGTGAGTTCCATACCTCAGTCACAAGGGGAACAAAATCATCATGCAAAGTCCACATGCTCTGGAACCGAAATGGGAAAGCTGGAGGAGTCCCAACATCCACCAAGGATAGCAGAAAGGGGTGGTGATCCGAAGAGTGTCGACACAAAACCTCTAGCTTCCACCTCGGCCACATCAAATGAAACCCAATAGAAGCAAGCGCCCTATCTAACTTAGCCGCAAGAAAACCATATTTTGAATTGCGAGAGCACCAAGTAAAAACATGACCTGTCACCTCCAGATCAATCAAACCTGCCTCATCAACAAAAGCCCTAAACTCCTCAGAAGAAAGATTAGCAGACCGCGCGTAATTAAGACACTCGTGTGAACCCAGAACAGCATTAAAATCCCCAATCAACAGACAGTTATTATCAATAAAAGCAAGCTAATCAAACCATAAATTCTGTCACAACAAGTAGGAGTTTTTCCTATGCACAAAAACAAGAGATCCCGTGGATCCATACAGATTAAACGAAACACCCGGGCACTGGTCTGAAGAACAACAAACATGAAACTTATCCACCCAAGAACTTCTACACAAGACCCAAATATTCGGACGGACCGTAAATGAGCATTTTGAATAAGACAAGTCAAGCCCAGCACAGTGCCAAAAACTAGCAGGAATCGAGGAAAAAAGTACCTTTGGTTCAAGGATCTCTACCACATCAGGTTTATGAAGCTGACAAAAGGCAATCAACGCATTCCGAGTCTGATCATTGCCCAGCCTCTGTGAGTTCCAAGACAAAACAATCATGAGTGGGGCTGGGAGCCGTGCTTTGGCGGCTTAGAAAAATTATCTTCAGCATCCATTTGGTCGGCCCAGCTACGCTGTGCAACTAGAGCGAGCTCAAGAGAGCCTGACGCTAAATTATCAATCACAAAATCAGAGACGACAGATTTGCAGAGAGAATCAAATAGCCCTGTGCCCCGAGAATCCTCATCCACAAAAGACACATTCTGATATCCACCCAATCTAGCAGGCCGAGTCGGCTGTCGGTGGGTTTTCCTCACCACGTGGGACATATGTCGCAAGCACCCGTTGGTACCGACACATTCGGGAATCGAAATTTCGAACGACAGACCTCTTCCCAACCATGACCATCCAAGTTCTGTGAAACAAGCTGAAGTCCTGCCGGAACCAAAGCCAAACTAAGCCCCTCCCTGATCACATCTGAATTATCAGGCAACTCCCCCTTAGTACCCTCCGGCTGATCCTCCCTCACCCCCAGGTGTTGTTCCTCCTCACGAGGCACCGAGGAGCTGCACTTCCGCTGCTTACTATGACTTCTGCCCCGCTTAGACTTAGAGTTAGGTGCTGGACAAGATTTCATACAACGGGCGGTAGCATGCCCAATCAAGTTACACTCACGGCAAAAATTCGGAACATTTTCATAATGCAACGAAGTAAAAGCAAACTGATCCACCCCTTATACATGATTTTCTATTCTAGATTATTACGAAGATCTACCTCAATAAGCAAACAGGCATAAGCAAGGGAATCCAAGATCGTCGGATGCCAATATTCAATTGGTAAGTCCAAGAACCTAACCCAGACAGGAGCTAAAGTCGTCTGGGCTTTGTTCGGATTAAAGTCCGGCACCCATTGATGAAGACGAAAATTCTCAGTAGTCAACTGCCAAATTATCTGTCTGTTAACTCGCAGCTTATCCCTCTCGGAATAAAAAAGGACCGTATAGTAACCTTTGCCCAAAGGGATCAGTTTTAGTCCCGAAGAGATACCCCACACTCCTTTCAACGCATTTAATAAATCCAAATGAGACAGCAAAGGCTTACTAGGTAGCGTAAGCATTCTCCTAATTAGAGCGTTATCAAATTCCCTCACACTTTGACGGTAAGCCAACTCATCAACCTCCACCACCAAGAAGTCCCCTGGCGAATGGGTTTCAGGCGCACACAGGGGGAGGTAATAGGATCATGCGATTCCAGACCCACCCCATTAAAGACAGAACTAACCTTAAAATTGTAATTCCAAAAAAATTGTTAATCGTTGAGACTATGCCTAATTTTATGGGATGGCTCATTATTTAATTTTTTTTTAGAATAATATAATAAGTAATAAATTCAGTATTAATATTCTCGATAGTTAGGTTTGTTATTGGTAATTAATATCGTGGACATTACTTATTGAATAATGTTGGTCCCAAAGACAGGTTTTAGGGAAGAATATCTTTGAACAAGTCTAGAAGGAGGGGTTGAATAGACTTGTAAGGATTCAAATTTTTTTTTTTTCAATTTATTTGGCTTATTCAGAAAACCCGCAGACTACTTGAGGTAGTCTGAATTTGAAAGTAGTGCGCTGTGAATAGTGCGAAAACGTTTTTAATGAAAATCAGCTTTAGGTGATGTGCACAAATAAGAGCAGAAAGAAATGCGACGAGACACAAGGGATTTATAGTGGTTCGGACCAACTGTCCTACATCCACTCTCCTCAATCCGACTTGGACTTGAGGGGCTCTCCACTAACTCACTTACTTACTCACTTACACAGTTCGAGAGTACTACTCTCTTAAAATTTGTCAATGCTATAATTGCAATTGACTTCTCACAGCTTCTACAAAGCTTTTACAAAGAATAAGTATAAATGGTGTTTTTGAGTGCAAGTGATAAATCTGACAGAGTTTCGGCTAGCTTAATATGCGTGTAAATCCGATACTGAAATTATCACTGTTACTCTAATTTATAGGGTCAAATAACTAGCCGTTGGGATGGACTAGAAATCTGAGATCCTATAATTTCGTATTCAATCAATCATTGTGATTGATTGAATCTCCATCTTGATTTCCGTCAATCTTCGCGATCTTCAATCAATCAAGTTTGTCCCCTTGATTGATTGATCTTCTATTCTGGGAATCTTCCTTCTATGTCGCAAGTCAACCCTTAAAACTGATTCCGAAGAATCTGGGCAGAGCACAAGACCTCAGCTGATCTGTCTCCTCAGCTGGTGTACCAGTCTGCTGATACTTGGACCTCAGCTGACGTGCAAGTCTGCTGGTGTGCACCTCAGCTGGTCTTCTTGACTTTGTCTGAATACGTCTTTTATCCATGATCCTTGTCTTGTCTGCGAAGTGCTCTCAGCTGATCAGTTAATCTTCTAATATCAGCTGTTCTGCTCTTCTGCTATCAGCTGATGTTAACTTCTCTGATGATCTGCTCTCGATACTCCAGTGTCAGCTGCTTAAATCTTCTGTCCTCTAAAATCGGCTGGTCTTCTCTTCTATGATAGCTTCGGATCTTCTAGGCAGCAAGGTAGATTCCCCTCACTCGAACCTATCTAATCCTAACTACTCATCAGCTGACTAACATGTTCAGCTGGTCCTATTACAAGCTGATTGGCTTATTATATCATCAAAACATCTAACACAGATATCCTAACAAGTTCCCCCTTTTTGATGATATCAAAACCAACTCAGATGATCTCAACAGATAAGCATATTCAATCAAAATTAAGATCAACATAGGACAGAAAAGAAGATCTTTAAGTAAGATCTTTAGACAGAATAGAAATGCAGCTGACAACAAGAGGTTGTCTGGAATCATAAAGCTTTATTAAATCAAAAGAGAAATTACAATCAGAAAGAAAGTACCTAATCCTCAGCTGACTCAGCTGGACTATTACATGAGGAGAGGTCTTCTGCTGCTGAGAGGAACTTGCATCCAGTCCAGGAATCTCTTCTCTATCTCCTTTAGAGCTGGCAGAGAGTTATCAGAGAGTTGATGAAAGAGTTGAGTAATCTGCAACCAATACTTCCTGATTTCCACCCAGTCTATCTTCCCACTCTCATCAGTTGGGGTTGGAAGATACTCAATCTCAGGCAACTCTGGCTGAACTTCCACCTTAAGCATTTCTTTTGTAATAGCTCTGAAGAATTTAGGAAAGGTCTCCTTTAACCAGTTTCTAAACCCAGCGTTCTTCTCTCTTTCTCCTCTGGTATCTTCTCCTCTGAGGACATAAAAGTGGATCATAGTTTTAGCCTTAATAGTTTTCCAGAGATCCACCAGCTCATCAGACAATTGATTGTAAAACATATCAATTGGTCCATCAACTAAAGGCTCATTTGGATCTCGGATGAATTTTCCACTTCTAGTCCTGCTGCCTTGAGAGACTGCATTCCCTTGCTTCTTCAGCTTCCTCTGGTATCGCCTTTCAAGCTCATCATTCATTTCTCTTTCTTGTCTCTTCCTCTTCTCTTCTGGAGTCTCTTTCTCAGCTAGCTGCAACTCCTTAGCCAGCTTTTCATCTAGTTCAGCATTCATGATCCTTTTCTTTTTCTCCCTCTCTTCAGCTACAACCTCTTGCCTCTGCAAGGCCTCAGCTATTTTCTGATCTCTCAGCTCCTGAGTCTTCTGGGCTGCAATCTTCCTGGTGTTGATGTAATCTTCAACATTCTCTATTCTAGCAGATAGAACTCCTTGATTGTCTACCAGAAGAGCTCTCAGAGAGGCCATCTCAGACTGCAGAGCGGCAATAGCAGCTGAGTTCTTCTCTTCCCCCTTTTTGATATCATCAATCACCGAAGTAGAGGGTAGAGAAGTAGGAAGATTATCCACAACGGCTTTAAGGTCCTCCTGACCGTGTTTGCACTCAGCAATTTGACCTTCCAGCCTTTCAGAGACCAGTCTGAATCTCTCAGATTCAGCAGAAAGAGTAGCAGAAGCATCATCAGTGAAAGCCCTGGCAGTTGACTTGAAGTGCTGTAGAGTTTGGAAGAATTCAATCCTGGTAGCATACAAGCTGTCCTCCATAGCTTCCTTCAGCTTGTTGCGATGATCCAGCAGGACTTGATGAACTTGTTTTTCAATCAGAGAGGGGGCAGCAGACTTGGCAGCTAGAAGAGTAGCTTTGACCTCCCTGATGTGGTCATCAAAATAATCTTTCAGTTGATCCAAAAGTGCAGGGGTTACCTGATCAGCTGGGGAGATCTCAAAGCTTGCTGCCGGAGGAATGAATTCAGACTCAGCTGTTTCAGGACAATCCAGTGCCACCCCATCCTCGAGCAATAACGCACGGGCCACCTTCCTCAACCCTTCAGGGGATGTCAGCTGGGATGGAGCCTTAACTTCCAAGGCATCCATCAGAATTTCTTCCCACTCTGTAAATGCTGCTTCCCCCATCTCCTTTATCAGGGCCAGAAAGAAGGTAACTGACCCTTCTCTTGCTTGCGCCCAGGCAAGACCATCAGCAAGTATGTCTTGATAGGCTGGATATGGGTTAAGTTCTGGGATGTAGAGGGAAATGTGGGCAAGGGCAGATATGATCATCCCTCGTTCAAGAGGCCTCTTTGAATGATGGTGAGATAGGCGAGCTTGTTTGGCCATTTCTGTGGGGGAGTTGGGGTTACCAAGAATTATGGGTTCAGGGTGAGAGGGTTTGGGAATAGCTGAAGGCTTGCCAGAGGTAGCAATCTCCTCTGGTTCATTGCCAATTGGGATTTGTAGAGGTGAAGGATCAGCTGGGGTTGTGGAGTGTTGGGAAGGATCAGAGAAGGGAGTAGGAGAAGCTGACCTGATGGGTGAGGCAGCTAAAGGTGTATCTGCTGATGGAGCATTTTCAGAGGAATGTAGAATCTCTGTCTCAGCAACTGAAGGCTCAGCTGATTCCCTCTCTTCTGACTCTTCTTCCTCTCCATCAGAGCCAGACGCAGAATCCTCATCTGAATCAGCCCCCTCAGCTGATTCCTCTACAACCTGCTCTTCTTCTTCATCAGAAGACTCATCAACCAGCAGAGTAGCCCTCTCTGCTGAAGATTGCTTCTTCTTCAAACTGCTCAGCACAACAGTATCATCATCTGCATCAGAATCAAATGAGAGCTTCCTTTGTACTGGAGTGGTTTCTTTCCTGGATTTCTTCTTTCTGCCCCCTCCAGCAGGCTTTGAAGCCTTCCTCTTCTGTTTCTTTCCTGGACCAGCAGAGGAACCCGGGGCAGCAACTACGTGATCAGCTATGGAGTCTGAATCAGCTGGCCCAATGACTTCCAAGTTACTTCCCCTTAGGAACTTGGTGTGGTTGTACTCAACAACCCATTCCTCATCCCACTCATGCTGGGGCAGCAGATGATTCAAGAGGATAGTGATCTTGGTGACCATGGAGCACTTTGATTTGAAGCTATAAACCTGTTGCCCATCCACCTCATTCGCAACACACCTCTTGGACTCATGTTCCAGCCGGAACCATAGCAGACTCACCCAGTCTGCTCGCACCCCATCAAGAATCGTACGGGCCACGCTCAGGCGAAGTTTGGTAATGGCATCCAAACTTCCCTGTTCCGCCAAGATGACCTTGGTCACCACATCCATCAAAAAACGGAAACGTCTCCTCAGCATGGACTTCTTCAGATTTGTGGTGGTGTCCCTATAACTCTTCCTGGCCATTAACTTGAAAGTTTCCAGGTAGTCGGCTTCTTTGTATTTGTGAGGTTGGACACCAGTGGAGGACAGGCCAAAAAGATCAGCAACGGCATCCTTGGAAATAACAACAGTTTGTCCATTAACCAAGGAGCCTATGGAGTTGGAACTGAACTGGGCCTTAAGAAGGAATTGGAAGGCATAGAAGTTTAAGGTTTTATGGTCAGGGGGGGTCATGGAGATGAAGGTTCGGAGATTGTGATGTTGAAGCAGGTTTAGGATTTCTCTAATCTCAGGAACCCTAGTTGTGTCGAAATCCACACACATCTCTGCGTACATCTTTTCCTTAAACAATTTTTGCAAAGCCTTGGACGCCATACCTTCAAAACAGAGATTAAGTGCACAGAGAATAATATGCAGGAAAACTATGGGCAGAAAGATTTAGGAGCAGAAGGTTTTTCAGAAAGAAGTTAAAGAGGTATATATAGGGATCGAGTAAGATGAGCAATTTTTCCAAAATTAAAAATGATCAATTTTGATCGTAGATTTGTATTTTGCATCACACAAATCAAAGGTCCAAAATAGATGACCTTTGAGAATTTTTGGAGGTGATGCGTGGGTGTCAGGGTTTCGAAAGGTTTTGACCGCCCAAAAGATTCGCCTTTTTGAAAAAGGTAATGATGAAAGAGCTTTTTAGAGAAATTTTAGGCGGTGAGAAATTAATTACTTCTGACACCTTATTTTGAAAAGGTAATAAATCCCTGAATTTTCGTAAGAGAAAAGATTTGATTGCCAATTTTCTAAAATAATTTTAGAAATTAGGGATTTATTAATTTTTGAAAAGATTTGATAGATAAAATGAAATTTTAAAACCGACACAAAGATCATAGAAATACTTATCGAGAAGCTGACGTGGCAAAGTCAGCTGATAAGAGCGATCCTCATGAAAATCTTTTCTGCTCATCTGGGTCTTTAATGTCAGCTGACATGGACCAGGTGAAGCAAAGTGGCCTTGTCTGACTTTCATAACTTATCCCTGTATCAAGTTAGACATAACAAGATAGAGAAAAGAAAGAAAAGAATAAGAAGACATACCAGATCAGCTGATGTGAGGATCAGCTGATTACTTCAGCAGAATAGTCCTTAGCTGAGTACCAGCTGACTACCCGTTTACCCAAAAACTTTCTTTCTATAGAACTGCTCCTCCATCTATCATTCCTAACTCTGCTACTAATTCTCTGAATCTTACCTCTGCTAAAGGTTTGGTAAGCACATCTGCTCTCTGCTTCTCCGTATGAATCTTCTCCATCCTGATATCTCCCTTCTCAGCATGATCTCGAAGAAAATGATGTCTTATATCCACATGCTTGCATCTAGTATGGAGAACTGGATTCTGAGTAATGGCTATTGCACTTGTGCTATCACAGAAGATGGGTATCTCTTCTGTGATCACATGGTAGTCCCTCAGCTGTTGTCTGATCCAGAGCAGCTGAGAACAGCAACTACCAGTAGCCATGTACTCTGCCTCTGTTGTGGAAGTAGCTACTGAAGTCTGTTTCTTGGAGAACCAAGATATCAACTTACTTCCCAGAAACTGACATGTGCCAGAAGTTGATTTCCTATCAATCTTGCACCCTCCAAAGTCAGAATCTGAATACCCACTCAGCTGAAAGTTGTCATCAGCTGGGTACCAGAGGCCTAGATTGTAAGTACCCTTCAAATACTTTACAATCTTCTTTGCTGCTTCCAGATGAGATTTCTTAGGATTTGCCTGAAACCTTGCACACACCCCTACTGCAAAGATGATATCAGGTCTGCTGGCAGTGAGATACAGCAGAGAACCAATAAGTCCCCTATAGTGCGTCTGATCCACTTTCTCACCAGCCTCATCTGGATCCATGCTAAAGTTTGCCATCATTGGAATCTTAGCTTCTCTGCTGCTACTGACTCCAAACTTTTCTATCAAATTCTTGGCATACTTAGCTTGGCTAATGAAAGTTCCATTGGACATCTGCTTTACCTGTAGTCCAAGGAAATAAGTCATCTCCCCCATCATGGACATTTCAAACTTGCTGGTCATCAGCTTACTGAACTCATCACACATCAGCTTGTTGGGGGAGCCAAAGATGATATCATCCACATAGATCTGCACTAAGAGGATATCATCTCCATCTTCCTTTCTGAACAAGGTTTTGTCTATCTTTCCTTTACTGAATCCACTATCCAGTAGGAACTGTGATAGAGTATCATACTAAGCTCTAGGTGTCTGCTTTAGTCCATATAAAGCCTTCTGCAGCCTATAAACCTTGTTCCCAATCTCAAATCCTGGTGGCTGTTCCACATAAACTTCTTCTGCCAGGATTCCATTCAGAAAAGCTGACTTGACATCCATCTGATATACCTTGAATCCTTTGAAAACAGCATAGGCCAGAAATAATCTAATGACTTCTAGTCTTGCCACAGGAGCAAATGTCTCATCATAGTCAATCCCCTCTGACTGTGAATACCCCTGGGCTACTAGCCTTGCCTTGTTTCTAACCACTACATCATTTTCATCCTTTTTGTTCTTGAATACCCACTTAGTGCCTATGACCTTCTGATGTTTGAGCCTCTCCACTAGAGTCCAAACTTCTTGTCTTGCAAACTGATTTAGCTCTTCTTGCATAGCTATAATCCAGTTTGGGTCTTCATGAGCTTCATGGATATTCTTGGGTTCTATCAGTGACACATAACAGCTGAATTGAGCACCCAATTTTAGCTTTCTTCTGGTCTGAACACCTACACTTGGATCTCCTAGAATCTGTTCAGCTGGGAAATCAGACAATGTCTTCTTGCCCATTTGAGGTGCCATAGTTTGCTCCTCTTGGGTCTTGTCTGATATTCCCCCTTTGTTAGTGTCAGGAGTCAATGTGCCATCATCTGGTGCTGATGAGGACTTATCAGCTGATTTGGGCTCATCATCTGAATCTGAGTCTGATTCTATCCTAGGTACCACTACCTTAATCAGATCTGGCTTGTCTGACAGATTCAATTGATCCACCTCATCTGCTAGCTTCTCCTTGCTGTACTCATGAAAGGATTCATCAAATACAACATGGGGTGTCTCTTCCACACAGAGAGAGACTTTATGAAAGACTCTATAGGCTTTGCTACTTCCAGAATATCCTAAGAATATTCCTTCAGCAACCTTAGCATCAAAAGTCTTTAACTTAGTCTTTCCATTGTCATGGATGAAACACCTACACCCAAAAATATGGACAGAGGAAAGATTAGGAGTTTTACCCTTGTACATTTCATAAGGAGTCTTCCCATGTCTCTTGACTGGTAGACACTTATTTTGGATGAAGCAAGCAGTGTTGATGGCATCTGCCCAAAACCTTTGAGGAGTCTGGTATTCAGCTAACATAGTCCTTGCTGCCTCCTTGAGGGTTCTGTTTCTCCTCTCAGCTAACCCATTCTGCTGAGGTGTTCTGGCAGCTAATGTCTCATGCTGAATACCATTATCCCTGCAATAGTCAGAAACAACAGAGTTAAGAAACTCAGTACCTTTATCACTTCTGATTCTGACTATGCTGAGGTCCAGCTCCTTCTGAATCCTCTTGAACAACTCCAGCATCTTGACCATAGTCTCATTCTTCTTGAACAAGAACACTACCCAAGTGAATCTTGTATAGTCATCAACAATCACCAGTGTGTACTTCCTTCCACTGAAGCTAAGAGGTGAGACTGGTCCAAACAAATCCATATGAAGCAGCTGGAGTGCTTTTGTTGTTGAAGTACTCTGCACATCTTTGAATGAGGCTTTAATCTGCTTCCCTTTCTGACAGGCATCACACTTCTGCTCAGATGCAAACACCTCATTTGGTAGACCTCTGACTAGACCCTTCCTTGCAACCTTGTTGAGAGTCTTGAAGTTCAGATGACCTAACCTCTTGTGCCAGAGCCAACTGATCTCTGATGAGCTTTTAGCAACCAAACATGAGTCAGCTGGACAGCTTGCAAAATCTGCAAGATACATATTACCTCTTCTGAGGCCAGTTAGTAGCACCTGCTCATTTAGATCATTAATAACAAGACAAGAGTTCTTAGAGAATCTTATTGAATATCCCTTGTCACAGAATTGGGATACAGACAGAAGATTGTGCATAAGCCCTTCTACATAGTAGACTTCTTCAACTCTTGTTCCTTTGATCAGCAGGGTACCAACTCCTCTGGTGACTCCAAAATTGTTGTCACCGAACACAACTCTAGACCCATCAAGCGTTACAAAGTCCTGGAGGAGATGCTTCTCAAAGGTCATGTGCTTCGAGCAATCGCTATCAATGTACCAGACATGACCCTTGGCTTCTCCTCTTTCTATAGGGCTAGAGTTTTCCTGAAATTAAAACTCAGTCTTTAGGTACCCTATCTTTGGGTCCTGATTGGTTAGTTTCGACTTTCTGGATCCATAGATAGAGATCATCCTTATGAGGTTTAGGAGATCTCAACCTTCTACCATACTTATCCACAAAAATCATCTCCCTCAGAGGATCTTTTCTGGGGCGATGAGTGATGACAACAGGTTTGTAGGTGGGCTGCTCAAAAGGATAATTTCGGCTTGAGCCTCCGAATGACTCATATACCTTAGCAAGTGAAGGCTTGCCTACTTTGGTTACATTAAAAGTAACCCAGGGCTGAGGTCTGTTTCGCTTGGGTTTACTCTGCTGAGATGACCCAGGCTTATCATTCCTCTGCTGATTCTGCTGAGGTCTCCTTATCTTTGCTGAGCTATGACTTGGATTCCTCTTCTGATCTCGGGGCTTCTGAGCTTTGGACTTATGTTGGTTGTCAGCAGGCTTCTGAGTTTTAGTACTCTTCTGCTCTGCTGAAACCTTGTAATCACCAGCAGACTTCTGAGCTTTGGAGCTCTTCTATCCAGCTGGGACCTTTTCTGTCCCTCTGCTCTTTTGCCCTTCTGATCCAGATGCAGGCTCACCTGGCCCTTTACCCTTTCGAGGATCCCTAATTAACCCATTGTCACCTTTCTTCTTCTTTTGTGGTTTGGGTTTGGGATATCCAAGACCCCTTTTATCATTCATAGTTTGTGAGGACTCAACTATTTCAGACAAGACATTCTTTGCCTTAGTCAGCTGATCCACTTTCAGCTGAAGCTGCTGTGAATTTTTGATTGTCAGTTCATTCCGCTTGAAGAGTTCATCGAACTTAGCTGTCAGCAGATTATGTTCTTCACTCAAGACAGTGTTCTCAGAAAGTAGCTTTTCTATCAGCTTCTCTTGTTCCTCACATTTTGCTATTAAGTCAGCAGACTTGTTAGCTTGTGAATCATATGATATCACTGGTAGTCTAGCATTTTCCAGATCTTGTCTCAAGCTTCAAACTTCAGCTTTCAGACTTGAGTTCTCCTCTTCCAACTTAGAACAAACTTTTAAGGAGGATTGGAGATCAAACAACAACTTGTGTAAATCTGACTCCATAGAATAGGTAGAGGAGCAAGATGAGCTAACAGAGGGGGTAGGAGAATTTACCTCTTCAACCTTAGCCATGAGGCAGATGTCATCCTCTGATTCAAAATCAGATGAGGATGAGGATGAACTGATATCCTGCTTCTCCTCCTCTGCCAGCAGAGCTCTCTTATCAGCGAACCTGCGATCTCTCTTGATCCTCTTCTCTTCTCTCTCCCTAGGGGTAAGTTGAGGACAATCATAGCTGAGATGTCCTGGCTTGTTGCAAGTGAAACAAACACCATCTCCTCCTCTTCTGGGACTTGGTTCCCTCCTTCTCTCTGGAGACTTGTATCTGGTCTCCTGTTCACCTGATGGTCTTCTGGCATCAGATGACTTCTGGTATCTTCTGGAAGAATCACTATTATTCTTCTTCCAATGGGATCTATACTTCTGGAACTTGTTTGACATCTTGTCAAACTTCTTGGTCAATAAAGTAAGTTTCTCCTTTAAGCTCATGTCCTCTGGAGTAGAGGACTTCTCTTGACTATCAGCTGCAGCAGAGAAAGCGACATTCTTTGTGGCTGATGAAGTTGGAGTCTCATCTTCTTGATCTTCTTCTTGGATCTCGAACTCATGTGCCTTCAGATGAGATAGTAGTGTATGATGACTCATCTCAGATAGATTCTTTGTCTCTTTAATTACAGTCACCTTCACTCTCCATCTTGGATTAAGAGATCTCAAAATTTTGTTATTAATCTCTTTCTCCGAGTAATCCTTTCCTAAGGAGCTTGCCTTATTCAGTATGTTTGTCAGCCTCATATCTAGCTGATCAATGGTTTCATCAGCTTTCATTTTAAATGTGTCAAAGGTATGTAGAACGGCTTGAAGCTTGTTCTCTTTGATTTGATATGTCCCTTCACACATCAAGGAGAGTTTTTCCCACATCTCCTTAGCAGTTTTGAACGTCTTGATTTTCTCTATATACTCTTTGGAGAAAGTCTCAATGATTTCTGTTCTGGCCACTTGGTCTAGGTTGAAGAGTTTCCTTTCAGCATCGTTTAGTTCACTCTTCTTCTTCTCTGTCTTCCTTCTTTCACTGATTTCAGCTTCTGGAGTTTTGCCATCACTTACTCCTTCCCAGAAGAACTTGATTGGTCCTTCCTCCAGAACATCTAGCATCCGATCATGAATGGCTCCAAGGTGATTCTCCTGAATTTCCAGTAATCATAATCCTCTATGGAGAATTCAGGCAACTTCCTTGTCTTGGATCCACTCTTTTTGTAGGAAGACATATCTGCAAGTGATTAGATAAAAAGCACAAAAATTTTTCTAAAAACAGATTTTCAGGGATCTGTCCAGGTGACCACCAAAAGCTTTCTCAGGCTGTGGTCTTTTGGACACACTGCTCTGATACCACTTGTTGGTCCCAAAGGCAGGTTTTAGGGAAGAATACCTTTGAACAAGTCTAGAAGGGGGGGGGTTGAATAGACTTGTAAGGATTCAAAAAAAAAAAAACTTTTTTCAATTTATTTGGCTTATTCAGAAAACCCGCAGACTACTTGAGGTAGTCTGAATTTGAAAGTAGTACGCTGTGAATAGTGCGGAAACATTTTTAATGAAAATCAGCTTTAGGTGATGTGCACAAATAAGAGCAGAAAGAAATACGACGAGACACAAGAGATTTATAGTGGTTCGGACCAACTGTCCTACATCCACTCTCCTCAATCCAACTTGGACTTGAGGGGCTCTCCACTAACTCACTTACTTACTCACTTACACAGTTCGAGAGTACTACTCTCTTACAATTTGTCAATGCTATAATTGCAATTGACTTCTCACAGTTTCTACAAAGCTTTTACAAAGAATAAGTATAAATGGTGTTTTTGAGTGCAAGTGATAAATCTGACAGAGTTTCGGCTAGCTTAATATGCGTGTAAATTTGATACTGAAATTATCACTATTACTCTAATTTATAGGGTCAAATAACTAGCCGTTGGGATGGACTAGAAATCTGAGATCCTATAATTTCATATTCAATCAATCATTGTGATTGATTGAATCTCCATCTTGATTCCCGTCAATCTTCGCGATCTTCAATCAATCAAGTTTGTCCCCTTGATTGATTGATCTTCTATTCTGGGAATCTTCCTTCTATGTCGCAAGTCAACCCTTAAAACTGATTCTGAAGAATCTGGGCAGAGCACAAGACCTCAGCTGATCTGTCTCCTCAGCTGGTGTACCAGTCTGCTGATACTTGGACCTCAGCTGACGTGCAAGTCTGCTGGTGTGCACCTCAGCTGGTCTTCTTGACTTTGTCTGAATAAGTCTTTTATCCATGGTCCTTGTCTTGTCTGCGACGTGCTCTCAGCTGATCAGTTAATCTTTTGATATCAGCTGTCCTGCTCTTCTGCTATCAGCTGATGTTAACTTCTCTGATGATCTGCTCTAGATACTCCAGTGTCAGCTGCTTAAATCTCCTGTCCTCTAAAATCGGCTGGTCTTCTCTTCTATGATAGCTTCGGATCTTCTAGGCAGCAAGGTAGATTCCCCCTCACTCGAACCTATCTAATCCTAACTACTCATCAGCTGACTAACATGTTCAGCTGGTCCTATTACAAGCTGATTGGTTTATTATATCATCAAAACATCTAACACAGATATCCTAACAAATAAGTAGTTTATTGAGTTAAAGACCTGATACATTGTTAGGGTTAAATATATTGGTTAAATTATATATACTTATTGTATTTTTTTATTATGATACAGAGATATTAGTAAAATCTCTTCTAGCTTGCTACGCTCACAGATATAGTCACTCGTGACGAACTGGAACAACAAACTTGTCTTCTTCTTCTTCTTCTTCTTCTTCTTCTTCTTCTTCTTCTTCTTCTTAACTTACAACACATTACCAGCATGAGTCTCTACCAACTGATCAAAGGGTGCTCGATCGAATTTTTAGATTTTCAGATATTCATTTAAAAGGTGATTGTAAGTATTTTTTATTTTTAGTATCTCTAATTAATTATCATGTCGATCTGAAATTAAGAACCTAATTTTTTTTATGAACTGACATGATTTATTTTAATCAATCATCTAATATGATGTTATAATTTTTTATTTCTTTTAATCGATGATCTCTAATTAATACAATGCTCGAAATTCACTAATGTGAGATCAACCTTCTAATTGTGGGCAGCATCCTGTCAATTTGCTCATTCTGAGACCTAGTATGTTTAAGAAATGATCTGTTTTTCGACTCTTCAAAAGATTGTCCACTAGAAAATCTTGAATTTAAAACAACCAGTGTATATTTACAAGCATTCATAACCTTATTTTGAGCACATATCTCAGGATGAGGA
Source organism: Prunella vulgaris (assembly GCA_026898435.1). NCBI lineage: Eukaryota > Viridiplantae > Streptophyta > Magnoliopsida > Lamiales > Lamiaceae > Prunella > Prunella vulgaris. Next base: position 161,084 of record JAPKLY010000245.1, on the reverse strand, counting down.
TTCCTGTGACTGCTAAGAAAAGAATTGTATATATCACACAAAAAAGACAACACCATCATCACATATCAAGACCGATTCTTCTGAAACAGTTGCACGAGGTTATCATAATTTGGAAGCTTCGGATGAACATGACTAGCATTTTGATCTTTGTTTGAAGAAGTCTTGTCTAGTACCTTGTTGTGGTAGTATTAATTTAATAATATGGACTCAGGCCCATAAATTATTATACGAGACCCAAACTCAATGTTGCAATGCTTGGGGCACGAGCACGAGCAAGATACATGTTGATGAGCACGAGCAAGGTACATGTCGACGAGCATGAGCAAGGTACATGTCGACGAGCACGAGCAAGGTACATTTCGATGAGCACTAGCAAGGTACATATCGACGAGTACAAGCAAGACACATGTCGACGAGCACGAATAAGGTACATGTCGACGAGCATGAGCAAGGTACATGTCGATGAGCACGAGCAAGGTACATATTGACGAGCACAAACAAGGCACATGTCGACGAGCACGAGCAAGGTACATGTCGACAATTAGGAGCATACTTTAAGTCAACACACCGAGAGTAAATACAACAATTACGCCAAATGTGCAGCATAATTGGCACCGATCAGAAGCCACACATGGAAGCTGTTATTAATCATGGAAGACTTTCCCTAATGACTTTTGTAACGGTTTAGTTGACCATCACGGAGTAAATGATGCACGTGCCTTAATTAGAATACTCTATAAATATGGCTTTAAGACAACCATTGTAAGGATTCGAACCTTTACACAATCAATAGACTTTACTTAAGTCCCAGCTTCTGCAATATAAGACTTGGGAAAATCTCGGTGTTCTTTACATTTTTTCGCAAGATTAATCGATTACTTTTATATTTTTGTTATCCTGATCCAAACCACATAATAAAATAATCAGGTAATAAGGTAATAACATATGGTATGAAAAGTCATCCAGTCTGTTCATTACATGAGCAACTATAGAGAATTTAGTAAAAATTGAATTTACATAACATATTCCTCAAAAGGTCAAACAACCTGTGTATATTTACAACCATTCATAACCTTATTTTGAGCACATATCCCAGGATGAGGATTCATGTGACTGTTAAGAAACGAATTGTATATATCACACAAAAAAGACAACACCATCATCACATATCAAGACCGATTCTTCTGAAATAGTTGCACGAGGTTATCATAATCTGGAAGCTTCGGATGAACATTACTAGCATTTTGATCTTTGTTTGAAGAAGTCTTGTCTAGTACCTTAGGATTTTTACAACTTACAGACGCTCCCGTCTTTTTGTGCTGCATTGATGACTCCAATGCGATTCTGGATTCTTGTTTTGTCTCAGGACTTTGCTTTTCCTTAATGGCCTGCGAAGCTTCTTTTCTCGAGGTAGGTTGCTGGGAATGCTCCAGTTTATTTGAGTTTGATTTTTACCAGTTTCAGAAAAGTTAGAGGTTGTGGTTTTTCTATCCATGTAATAATCAGAAGAATCAAGCATTTCTGATGTTTGCTGTGTTTTTGATAAAATCAATTTCCCAGAACTAGAAGGAAATGCTTTTGTTCTTCGAGAAATCCCACTACGTAAATGACTATATCTACTAAGGGGATGTTTGCTTCAAATTCTTCAATGATAATGAAAATGAAATTTCATTTTCCTCCTTTACCAACATATATTGAATGAGAGTTTATGTTGATGGTGATTACATCATTAATGTTGTGCTCCAATTTTGAAAAAAATTGACAAAATATAAAGTTGTTGGTTGTGGCATGGGGATTGATTGAAGATGATTATTATAAAATGGGATGGAGGTAATTAAATGGGATAATGATTACCTTATTTAGGAGAAAAAACAATGTTATGTACCTCATTTATTCTAATTACATACAATAATTACTATGTGTATATTCTCATTCCTATTACCATTGAAGAATTTTCATACCAAGCGCCCCCTAAGTGATTCTTTGGATGATTGTCACATGAATCATTGTTATTTAAACCAAAAATCAAAGTTGAAGCTGCCAAACTTGGCTTTGTTTTAGCATTCTTTCCAGTAGTAGAAGCATATATTTCCTGCTTGTGATTAGGGCTCTTTCTTAAAGATTCTCCTTCCTCTGAAAAATCACTATCTGATTCAGGCTGAAAATATGGAATCCTGGGTTTCTTGTGATCGACCATTCTGGGACTCTCAACAGCAGGTGGGACATATCTTTCCTGCTTATGATCAGGACTCTTCCGTAAAGATTCTTCCACTGAAAAATCACAATCTGATTCAGGCAGAGGATATGGTGTCCTAGGTTTCTTGCGTTCGACCATTCTGGGATTCTCAGCAGTAGGCAAAGCATTGGGGAGGTATTCCCAACAACTTCTTTGGTGGAAAATGATGATAAATCAAACTGGTTCTTCAGGTGTGGCGGATGGTTGAGACCCTTATGACGGAAACCACCAGTAAGTTTTTTAAACTTTAGCCCCCCCTCCCCCCAATCTCTCCGTTTCCTCAGACTTGGAAAGAGATGATTGTTATACGTCAAAATGTGGAGACCCTTTTTTTATCGATGATCCAACTGACAGATCTCTTTTATCCTTAAACTGTGACCAAACTGACAAGTTTTGTGTACTGAGAAAATCTTCAGAAACCCTCAGGTTCCTGGATATATTCATTTCCTCTTCACTCTCAGAAGTGGATCCAGTTGACTCAGTTTGTTTACTAAGAACTTCTTTAGAACTCCTAGGATGCCTGGATAAATTCATGTCCTCATCACTCTCTGAAGTTGGTGCATCTGATTGATCAAATACCACTGGTCCAGAATCATCATGTTTTGAACCATCAATAGATCTCTCAGAAGAATCAGTAGATGAACTCTTTCTTCTACTGAGGAAGATGATTTTACTGTTTTGCTAGTGTTAGGTTTGGGACTATTTGTTGAGAGGTGCTCATGTGGTTTTTTACCTGAGAATGACGTATGCAATCTCTGCTTTGGTTCATCATATATAGGGCTCAAAATAACAAACCCTGATTTTCACTATCAGACTCAGATTCATCAACTACATCAGCAGAGGCCTCATCATAAATGTCTTTCTTCCCAAAAGCTGAAAAGGAGTCCTCACCAACACCATATTCGTATTTTTGGTCCTTGGAATTTGAAATTATATCCACATCATTGGAAAAAATATTAGAATATGAAGATCTAGCACTGGGTTGTTTTTCCATCCTTTCTTCCGTAACATTCTCAGATTTATCCAGCCAGCCACTCACACTTTCATCCTTATGCTTGCTTGGTTCACCTCTAGAGACCTCATTTGAGGAGTTCCGATGATCCAAAGAGTTATTATCAATTCAAGCTCGAGATTTCACAGAAGCTAATTGAGTAGACTCATTTCTAACTGTTGGAATTTGTGCTCCCCAAAGAGAGCTTTGATTCGATATATTACTCGCCCAATTCCGATATTGGGTGAATGAGAAATTGAATTTTTAAGTTTGTTGTAACAAATGAGAAATGAAGGGAAAGGCTTAAAGTCTTGTCCCACATTAGGAAATTGTTGTTGAGGATGGGAAATAAGGGAAATAAAAGTCTTGTCCCACATTGGAAAATTGTTGTTGAGGATGGGAAAAAAGAGAAATAAAAGACTTTTGTCCTGACCTGAATCCGGGTCGTGCTAACCTGAGTCCGGGTCGTGCTGACCTGACTCTTGTCCTGACCTGAGTCCAGGTCTTGTTTGTCCTGACCTGAGTCAGGGTCAGGTTGACCTGAGTCCGGGTCATGCTGACCTGACTCCTGTCTGACTTGAGTCCGGGTCATGCTGACCTGACTCCTGTCTGATCTGAGTCCGGGTCATGCTGACCTGACTCCCATCCTGACCTGAGTTTTGGTCATCCTGACTTGACTCCCATCCTGATCTGAGTCCGGATCAGCCTGACCTGACTAAGTCATCCTGACCTGAGTCCGGATCAGCCTGAGATGAGTCCGGATCAGCCTGAGTCATCCTGAGAGGCGTTTTTTCAGATCTGCTGAGATTTTAAAATCTCTACAGTTACAACACGTTATGAAACTTAAAAAAACTGTTTTAATGCAATTAATTCAGACAGTTTTTTCCGGTTTCGGTCAAGACCATTTGTGGGTCATTATGGCCATACTCCAACAGTTAATTTTTTAGTACTATAAATAGTATTCTTATGTGTTGCAAGAAACACAAGAATATAAAAAATATACAATACTTGAGTGGAAAAATTAAGATACCTTTTCGGCAATTTGCCCCATTATTCTGTCCAAATATTTTACTATTTTCCCGTTCATACTCCGGTGATTTACGAACAATATTTCGGTTCGTAATAGCAAGATATCATGCTAATTCGTTGCTATAAATCGTTGTATCCTGGGAAACAAGTGTCCCTTCGATTCACTTAGCACCTAGAGAGTGAGGGGCATTATTTGTTTTAAGGAAATCGTGTTCCTCACGAGCCTCAATTTTCCTTTTATTTTTTATTATTATTTTCAGCCATCCTACACTATATCCCTACAGTCTTAAAACAAATAACCTTCAAGATGGCTGATACCAACTCAATTGTGACGAATGACGTTACCCCGGTGGCTCCCACTGCTCCAGCCTCCGCTTCCACCTTCGTTGGTGCAACAATTCCTTCGGTGATAATTCCAGTTCACCACCACGACAAGCCGGAGAAGTTCACCGGGCTGAACTTCAAAAGGTGGCAACAAAATATGCTATTTTATTTAACCACTTTGAATCTGGCGAGATTCTTAAGGGAAGATCCTCTCACTCTTCCCGCTGAATCCGATGAGCAATCCGTTCTTGCCCAAGAAGCATGGAATCATTTGGACTTTCTATCCAAGAATTATATTCTCAACACCCTCTCAGACGCTCTTTACAACGTTTACATTGGAATAAAGACGACAAAAGAGTTGTGGGAAACTCTTTAGAAAAAATACAAGACGGAGGATACCGGGACAAAGAAATTTCTTGTGAGTAAGTTTCTTGATTTTAAAATGGTGGATACTAAACCGGTTGTTAGCCAAGTGCAGGAGCTACAGGTTATCATTTCCAATATCCATGCGGAAGGGATGATAATAAGCGAGCCGTTCCAAGTGGCTACCATAATAGACAAATTGCCAACCGGATGGAAGGATTTCAAGAACTACCTCACCCACAAAAGAAAGGAGATGACCGTGGAGGAGCTTGTTGTTCGTCTTCGTATTGAAGAGGACAACAAGAAATCAAGCAAAAAAATTGGTGCCTCCGAGCCAAAAGCCAATGTTGTTGAACAAGGCCAAGGCTCGAGGACCAACCCAAAAAATAATGGGAAGAAAAAGAAAATCCTTCGACCAAGAATTTGGGTTCGAAGAAGAATGAGTTCAAAAAGAAATTATTTACTGGGACTTGCTACAATTGCGAGAAGCCCGGTCACAAAGCGGCTCAATGTAGAAAGCCGAAGAAAGACCAAATGAATATGGTCAACCAAGATGAGAGACATTTATTGGCCGTTGTGTCCGAGGTAAATATGGTGGGCTTAAACCCACATGAATGGTGGCTCGATACGGGTGCAACCCGTCATATTTGCTCTTCCAAGGAATTATTTAATTCCCTTGATGAAAGTGTTCATGAAGAGAAGCTCTACATGGGCAATTCGGCGACTTCCGATGTCAAAGGAAAAGGGAAGGTAGTGCTGAAATTTACCTCCGATAAGGAGTTGACTTTGAACAATATTTTGTATGTACCGAAAATTTGTAAGAATTTGGTGTCCGGGTCTTTATTGAACAAACATGGGTTCAAAATTGTAATAGGGGCGGATAAAGTTATTTTATCCAAGAATGGAGTGTATGTCGGAAAGGGTTATGAGTGTGATGGCCTTTTCAAACTCAATGTAATGACGATTAAGAAAATTATGAATAAAAATGCTTCATCTTCCTCTTACTTGATTGAGTCGTCTATTACGTGGCATGGTCGTTTAGGACATGTCAATTTTAATTCATTAAGGAAATTAATGAATTTAAATAGTATACCTACACTCCAAATTGATACAAATCATAAGTGTGAGATTTGTGTAGAAGCGAAAAATGACTCATTCATCTTTCCGAACTATTGAAAGAAATAGTGAACCACTTGAATTAATTCACACGGATGTGTGTGATTTAAAAAGTGTACAAACACGTGGTGGAAATAAATATTTCATCAATTTTGTAGATGATTGCACAAAATTTTATTTTGTGTATCTTCTAAAAAGTAAAGACGAAGCTTTTGACAAGTTCGTGCTTTATAAAAATGAGGTTGAAAATCAACTCAATAGGAAAATTAAAATGTTGAGAAGTGATAGAGGAGGTGAGTATGAGTTCCATTTGCCGAATTTTGTGCACAACACGGAATTTAGCATAAAACTACCGCACCTTATTCACCTCAACAAAATGGTGCCGCGGAACGAAAAAATAGAACATTGAAAGAAATGATGAATGCAATGTTACTAGATTCCAGACTTCCTCAAAATATGTAGGGTGAAGCGGTGTTGAAGGCAAATTATCTTTTAAATAAGATACCACGTAAGAAAGTTGATAAAAGTCCATATGAATTATGACATGGTCGAGTACCATCTTATAAATACTTAAAAGTGTGGGGGTGTCTTGCTAAGGTTGCAATTCCACCACCTAAGAAAGTAAAAATAGGTCCTAAAACTATTGATTGTGTATTTATTGGATATGCACATAATAGTAGTGCCTATCGGTTTCTTGTGTATGAATCACAAATTGATGATATACATAAGAATACTATCATGGAATCAAGAAATGCCTCATTTTTTGAGCATATATTTCCATGCAAAATAAATAAAGAGGCTAGTACTTCTAAAGTACATGAATATCCTAGCCATGCAAACCCTAGTTTTGCAAATCCTACAATCCTAACCCTCAAGCGGGTACATGTATTAGTGGACCATGTCTCTGACACTTGTCACATCTCTGTATCAGGTCTTTAGCATCCCTTAGGATAGTAGGCCAAAAGTAACCAGCTTGTAATACTCTTCGGGCTACATCGCGGGCTCCTGTGTGACCTCCCCCACAACCTTCATGAAGTTCTCTCAACAAATAATTTCCTTCTTGAGTAGATACACACCTTAGGTAAGGTTGAGTAAAAGATCTTTTGTATAAGAACTCTGCAATCATGCAGAATCGGGCGTATATAGTTATGCTCACCCTCTCGTATTCCTCTAGCTTCTGCCCTGTTTGTAGGAAATGAATGATGTGAGACCTCCAATCTACCTCTGTCTCTACAGTTCCCACTTCCAAGTGAACTACTCGATCTTTTACAGTAATTAAGGTGATCTTACCTCTGACTTCTTCAGAGGTGCTCGCCATATTGGCCAAGTAATCTGCCTTCTGATTCCTTCCTCTTGGAATTTGCTCCACTCTTAACTCTTCAAACTTTTCCTTTAGCTGGGTTGCTACTTCTGCATACTTGGCCATTTTTTCATTTTTCTTCTCATAGGTCCCCTGCAATTGTTGGGCGACCAATTGAGAATCTGAGTATACCACTGCCCTCTGTGCTCCCATCTCGTGGAGCATCTTCATTCCTCTAATCAAGGCCTCATACTCAGCTTCATTGTTCGATATCTTGAACTCGAACTTGATAGCAAACTGCAATTCTTCTCCTTCAGGTGTGATTATCCAGATGCCAGCACCATATCCAGTCTGGGTAACTGGCCCATCCACATATGCTTCCCACACTTTAGCCTCTTTGCCTTGCGCGGTTTCTTGTATGAAATCAGCTAACGCCTGTGCCTTGATAGCTTTCCTTACCTCAAATTCAATCTCGTAGTCTCCTAACTCCACTGCCCATTTGACCATTCGCCCGAACAAATCTGGCCTTCCAATGATTTTCTGCAAAGGCATGTGAGTTCTGACTACTATCTTGTGAGGCAAGAAATATGGTCTCAGCCTTCTGGCTGTTGTTATCACCGCAAGGGCTGATTTTTCTATCTCCGAATATCTTATTTTTGCACCGTGCATAACTTTGCTTACGTAATAAATGGGCAACTGCTTGCTTCCTTCCTCTCGCAAGAGGACAGAACTCAGAGCACCTTCCCCCACTGAGAAATACATATACAGGGTTTCACCCTTCAGAGGTTTTGTCAACCTAGGTAACTTCATCAAATATTCCTTCAGCTGCTCAGAGGCCTTCTGGCATTCTTCATCCCACTTAAAACGTGATCCCTTTCTTAAGATTTTAAAGAAAGGTAAACTTCTTTCCGCCGATCTTGAGATAAACCTACTCTGTGCGGTTATGCGCCCATTTAACCACTGGGCTTCCTTTAAGTTTCTGGGCACTTGCATCTCGAGAATAGCCTTCACCTTCTCTTGGTTAACTTCTATTCCTTCAGGGGTTACGACATATCCCAGGAATTTGCCTGTTCTTACTCCAAAGGCGCATTTAGCAGGGTTGAGTCGTATCTTATACGTTCTCAATACTCCAAATATTTCCTCTAAATCAGAGGTGTGGTCTCCTTCCTTGATGCTTTTTACCAACATGTCGTCTACGTATACCTCCATATTCTTCCCAATTTGTTTCTTGAAAACTATATCCACCATCCTCTGGTATGTCGCCCCTGCATTCTTTAATCCAAACAACATTTTTACGTAGCCATAAGTCCCACAAGATACCACAAAACAAGCTTTGGGCACATCCAATTTATCCATCCATATCTGATGGTATCCTTGATAAGCATCCATCATGGACAACAGCTCACATCCAGATGTAAAATCTACTAACTGGTCGATCCTGGGCAGAGGATAATTATCTTTGGGGCATGCTTTGTTGAGATCACGAAAATTGATACACATTCTCCAAGCTCCAGCCCCTTTTGCTACTAATACTGCATTAGAGAGCCATTCTGGGAATTGAACCTCCACTATATGCTTCGCCCTTAATAGCTTCTGCACTTCTTCTTTATCACCTCATCCTTCTCTGGCCCAAACCTTCTCAGTTTCTGCTTCACTGGTCTGACTTCTGGATTTACATTCAAGCTATGCAGCGCTACCTTTGGATCGATCCCTATCAAATCCTCTGGCTTAAAAGAGAAGAGATCTGCATTCTTCCTCAGGCAACTGATAATAGACTATGCAACCCTATGCTCCATCAGCGTGCCAATTCGAGTGGTGAATCCTATTTGGTTAGGAAACAATTCCACAGGCATGAGTTCTTCCTTAGGGAGTACCTTCAACTCTGGCTTCTCCTCTCTCATTTTTTCCAATTTTAACCTCTTTCCATGAGGATCATCTCCTCTGTTTTCGTGGCTTACTTTCTTGGCCACCTCCCTTACAATATCAATATAACATTTTCTAGAGCACATTTGATCGCCACTGATTTCCACTACCTCTCTTCCCACAGGGAATTTCATTTTCAAGTGATAGGTAGATACTACTGCTCGAAACAAGTTCAAAGATGGTCTTCCCATTATCACATTGTATGCTGAGGGTGCGTCCACCACCAAAAAGTTAACCATTTTCACACTGAACAAAGGTGGCTCTCTCAGCCTAACCTGCAATGCTACTTGCCCTCTGGGATGTATTGCCCCTCCAGTGAATCCAAAGAGTGCAGTGTCCACAGGCTTAAGTTGCACATTCAAATTCATCTTCTCAAAACATTCTCGGAATATAATATCAGCTGAGCTCCCAGTATCAACAAACACTCTTGCAACCCCATACCCATTTATCTCCGTTGTTATTACGAGGGCATCATTATGTGGCCTCTGGCCTGTGATTTCATCCTCTGCTCCAAATTTAATTATGGGCATATCCTCCTCCATTCTTACTTGATGAACGTCTCCAGTCTCCCAAGGCCTACTTCCTCTGAGCGATGCCTTCCTGGCTCTGTTTGAATCGCCATCGGTGGGTCCTCCCACTATCATCTGGATGAATCCTCTTCTCTGGATTGAACCATCTCTTCTGGGAGCTTCCACCAACTCCTTTCCCTTTTCTCCGGACTCCCTTCTCCTTCCTCCAAATCTATCCTTGTCTCTCTTCACAAAATCAGACAGATGACCTTCTCTGATTAACCTTTCAATGGCATCTTTTAGATGCCGGCATTCATTGGTCTCATGACCAAAATCATTTTGATATCGACAGTAATGTTCAGATCTGGGATTATTGGGAGGCCTCTTCGCAGAGGAAGGGAATCTAAACCCAGGTATGTTAGCCGCCACTTCTAACATCTTAGTAGGCTGTAAAACTAGGGGGTGTAAGTGTCAAATCTCTCCTGTGGTAGTTTCTCCTTCTCATTCCTACTCTTTTCTGCCCCTCCTTTCTTCTTCTCAGGCTCTTTCCTTTTTTCCGATCCTCTTTCTTCTTTCTTCATGCCTCTGGCTTCTTCCAGATTAATATACTTATCCGCCCTAACTTGCAATTCATCAAAAGATCTGGGTTGTCTTTTGGCCAGAGACCTGAAGAAATCCCCATCTAGCAGTCCTTGTGCTAATGCATTAGTTCTGACCTCATCAGAGGCAGAGGGCACCTCCAGAGCTGCTTCATTAAAACAGGTGATAAATGCCCTGAGGCTTTCTTGGGGCTTTTGTTTCAGACTGAGCAGGTATAGAGAGGTTTTCGCTATTTTTTTGGCACTTGCAAACTAATGAAGAAACAGGTCGCTGAGTTCAGTGAACGAGTGCACAGAACCGGCTGGCAGTTGACTAAACCACTTCTGAGCAGATTTAGTGAGAGTGGTGAGGAATACGCGACACTTCACCCCTTCAGAACACTGATGCAGTAATGCCCCATTTTCAAATCTTAGCAAATGATCCTGTGGATCGGTGGTCCCATCATACTCGTAGTTCAGAGCTTTGAACCCATGAGGCAAAGGATCCCGAAGGATTTCATTAGTGAGGGGGGATCCTCCAGATCTCACCTCAACTTTTGTTACTTTCTCAAACTGTTTCTTAATTGCTTCCATTTCTCGTTTCAAAGAGGCTATAGCTCGATTCGTGGTTACCGCGGTGGTGGATTCAACCACCTCCTCAGAATCATCCTCATAATCCACCAGATGAGAATCTCTATTCCCTCCCATACTGGCTCTGTTTTCTGGCCGGTCGTCTCTCACGGTAGTTCCCCCAACAACTGTTATGCTAATTCTGGTTCGCACATTCCCATCCTCCGAGACGTCTCCCATTGGATGAGGTAATGTGTTGGGCACGTTCCAGACCCTAGTTTTGGGTCCACTTTGGGTCTTAGTCGGGGGCTCGATCGGCAGCCCGGCCTCGGACACGCCCGTGGCCCAGTTTTCTCTCCTTCCCTTATCTAGGGGAGTTTCAGTGTTCAAAACAGGGGCTTCTCTCTGCCCTGTAACCTCTGCCGCTCTGTTCCCCAGGGCCTGATCCACAGCCGACTGGATCAAGGCCTTAAGCCTGTCTGCTGTCAGAGTAATCGTATTCAAACTGCCTGGTTGCTCATTCACTATCATAGCTGGAGTGCACTGAGCCGTGACTGTCGGCATATTGGCACTGGACAGAGTATTAGCCACGGCTTCAAATTCTGCCCCTAAATCTCAGGGATCAGGATCGACCATCTCTGTCATCCTCAATCCCATTAGTTACCCATATGAAGATGAAAGTAATAGCACAACATATATATATATATAAGCATAAATGACAACAGATCTATTTTCGAGAAAATTGTTTTTATATTCCAAAAATAGTAAAAAAGGATTTAAACGGTTATTTCGGCAGAGCTTCTATCATAACTTTTCGAAATTCAAATTTCTTCCAACCATTACGTACAGGGATTAAAAACAACACTATTATACTCTACAACCCTTTTCCAGTGTAGATCACCAGGAAATGAGTATTAAAAGGTAAGATCATCTTTATTTTGGGAAATATTGCATCACTTATAGACATATACAAAACACAAAACTCACATCTCAGCTCATAAACATGTTCCCACAGACCGCGCCAGCTGATAGAGTCAAAAAATACTCATCCAGCAAACTAAATGAATAAGGTCGATGTTATTAAATCAATACTTGTCATCCTCTACAATTGGTTAAGCAATGATCCACCTTCTGCCTTCTGTTATATTCTTCCGACCGCCTATGCTTTCCTCCTTGGAGATCTACACAAAATCGAGCCGAAAAGGATTCCGGCGTCGATTCTCCGACGCTCAAGTCAGTCCCGGAAAACTCCTCAACGCACCAGAATAAGAATATAAGGATGTGTTTTATAAGATGTCTCATAAAAAATGAAAAAGAGAGAGAGAAAACTATTTATACTCTCTCCTTTGGCAAGAGGGGTCTGATGGTCCTTTCCTCTGCTTAGGGACCACTACTAACGGCTCCCAGTTAGTGGAGCAATGCGGCATAAAGGTAGTACCAATAGTACCATACGTGGCACTCTCCCATTGGTGGAAAGTATAATTTTATTCCCTCATCCTGATTCGGATGGATATATGCACCTAGGTCATAGGTTTCGATGATAGTGACAGGGATTTCTTTTCTTTTCTTTGCTCTAAACATAGATAGGTCAACTTACCAGAGGTTAGACCTCAGAAGTGAGAGGGAGGGATCCTCCTTTAACCAGATGCTTCTCGTTAACAGGCAAAGTCCTCTGCACTCTGGCAGAGGAATGAGTCCAAAGGCCAGAGCTTAGCAATCTTCCGTTCTCAAAGATGGGCATTCTCTCTGGCCAATGCTTTGTTAAACCATTAGAGCCTCGAGGTTCACATTAATTCTTAAGACTTTATCATTCAGATGCTTCTCCTTTTTAGAAGGATTTATATCTGGTCGGTGACCTTTGAGATCACACACATCCATGCCCTATCAGTGTGTATTTAACATTAAACGTTTTGTTAGTCTGGGCTGACACCTCAAGCAATGAGGTGTGCCCCTACTAGTGTATATATATATATATCTTAAATGATAGAGTTTTTTCATCTTTTTCTAGAGGTATACGTTCAATTTCTTGCATCTACATATTTATTTATTTTCTGAGTATATTATTAATTTTTAAATGAGAAAATTCAAGCAACATATGTATTTAATATATCAATATGATTTTATAGTAGATTTTATATGAATATAGTTCATGATATGAATTACATTCTAATTATTTATACTTTTGATAAAAAAATTGACATAATAAATAATTTTTAAGATTTGATACATTAAATTCAAATATTATAATACTATATTTTTTATATTAATTAGATATATAATTTAAATAAAAATTACAATTGATATTCCTAAATAATAATATAATATCGTTGATATCGATATTCATGATGAGATTTGATGTGGACAAAATAGTCTGCACCCCAGATATGACAGTTGAGACTCCTTCGGGCCCAATCTCAGCACATGGATCCAGAGACCAGTGACATGTGGGCCCCTGGATAGGTGATAAGGATGTTGGTCCCAAAGGTAGGTTTAAGAGAAAGAAACGCAAGTTCAAGTCTAGAAGGGGGGGTTGAATAGACTTGAAAGGTTTCAAAACTTTTTTGTTTTAAGCCTATTTATAAAATCAGCAGATTACTTTGAAAGCAGTCTGGTTTTATATAATGTGCGCTGTGAAGTTTGTGCCGAAACGTTTTAAGGAAAACCCTTTTTAGCGATTTCTGCACAGTTAAGAACCGAAAGATAAAGAACACCAGACACCAGAATTTATAGTGGTTCGGACAAAAAGTCCTACTCTACTCTCCACAATCCAACTGGAATTGTGGGGCTCTCCACTAACTTCTCTCTCACTCACTCACAGACTTTGAGAGTACAACTCTCTTACAGATGTCTATGCTTGAAAGCAGTCGACTTCTAACAGCTTCTACAAAGCTTACAAAGGGTTAATATGAAAGAATGGTGTTGAGTACGAGTGAAGATTTTGCCATAGTTTTGGCAAGCTTAAAATACGTGTAGATCAATCCTTGAAATCTTCACTGGTACTCTTATTTATAGGTTCAAATCAATTAACCGTTGGGATTGACTAGAGATCTGAAATCCCATAAATTAGGAATCAATCAATCATCGGGATTGATTGAATCTTCTTCATAATTCCCGAAAATCTTCGCAATCTTCGCAATCTTCAATCAATCAAGTTTGTCCCCTTGATTGATTGATCTTCTATTCTGGGAATCTTCTCTTTGTCGCAAGTCAACCTTTAAAGTGATTCCGTAGAATCTGGGTGGAGCACAAGACCTCAGCTGATCTGTCTCCTTAGCTGGTGTACCAGTCTGCTGGTATTGGGACCTCAGCTGATGTGCTGGTCTGCTGATGTGCACCTCAGCTGATATCTTTGGACTTCGTCTGAAGTTTCAGTCCTTGGTCTTAGTCTTGTCTGCGACATGCTCAGCTGATCTTCTGACATCAGCTGATCTGACTCTTCTGATGTTCTACTCCAGGTACTCCAATGTCAGCTGCTCAGGTCTTCTGTCTTCAGGAATCTGCTAAGTCTTCAGAGCCTTAGCTGATCTTCTTCTCTATGAAAGCTTTGGATCTTCTAGGCAGCAAGGTTTATTCCCCCTTACCAAAAACCTATCTAATCCTAACTATTCATCAGCTGACTAATAGGTTTAGCTGGTCCTATTACAAGCTGATTGGTTTATCATATCATCAAAACATCTAACAAGAATATCCTAACAAATGGGACCTCTGGAGAGCCCAGAGGTCAGAAGAAGGAAAGATACGACATGAACACGGTGAACAGTCACTATGTTACCTCTGACTCGTGACCTCTACCCAGAGGTAAGAGGTCGGTCATATTATCGGACCCAGATATCATATGTTTATGGTAAACATCAGCTCAGGATTCACCGATTGGATCTTAGAGAGTAAATGTCATTTTCCCAGGAAGTACAACACGTTGGGTGCATGTGGCCGCCTAAATCCCAGGCAAGGATCAGAATAGTACAGGGAAGCCACTAGTATGGCGCCATGTGTCCACCCTATGCGTACTATTTCAGTATAACCATGCTCCACTACCTTTGTGTACTACTCCTTGTGGTCCCAAAGGTGTTAAATGACTGACCTACCCTCTCTTTATGGAGGGAAGGGTATAAATAGCACACTTATAGATTCTTGGAGAATAATTCACCCATATTCAGATATTTTCTTTACATTTTTGTTACTGTTACATCTATGGTGGCTTGAAATACTGACTTGAGCATCGGAGGGTCGATGTCGGAAACCTTTCCAGCGCGACTTTATTGCAGATTAGCGGAGAAGACAGAGCGCAGTGGATGAAACGAGCCAGAGTTGGAAACAACAGAGTTTTCATCCCCTTTGGAGGAGAATACTAGGTATTTTTCCTCACTCTTTGTAACTTAATGATGTATTAATATGATATGCTCATATTGAACTTATCATCTGGCACCGTCTGTGGGAAATTTGAGTAGAGGCGTGAGTTTCCCATTATAAAATCCATATATGATAAAGAATCTTGACAACAACCTTGTCATCTTAGTAAAAATGAAATAAATCTGATGTTTACGTGCCTGGATCTGAAACTGTAACGTGAAAATGGTGTTAATGAGTTGCGATTAGCTATTTAACAACTGATTCTTCATATGTCTGAATGGATTGCATGATTATAGAAGGTATTCCACACATATAATGAATAAAACACAAAAGTGGGAAGGACATTTGCTTCCTGCTGATATAGGATGAGAATGACCATGTTAGATGTCCATAATATTTCTCTGAAATGAACATTAAAACCATCAATGAAGAAAAGTTTATTATTACAAAATTGTTTCATTGAAGGGCAAGAAGATCATTGTGTGTATTCTTAGATTAAGATGTCTAGCTTTCCCCTTTTTGGTTGAACCATGTATTCAAGGTCGTTGAACAACACGAAAATATTAATTGCTTTGTCAACTTTTGAGTTCATACTTTTCTTGAGGATATGAATATGATCTTCATCGAGAGGTCAGAGAGCAACAATGCTTCTCTGTCAAAAACACTTGTGAGATCAGGATAATCATCTTTGTATATTTGTTACCTGTGAGAGAACACGTAACTAATATAATAATGTATTGCAGAAATGACTGATCTCAACCCTCGCAATTTGGGTACGGATTTCACGGTGGCTTTGAACACCTCGACGAGCGTTAACACTCCAGTGGTGGCAGCCCAGAATGCTTCTGTTTTGGCTATGGAAACACCACTTGGTAATCCATCTGTGATATCCCTGTCCGTGGATAATCTCAGGGCTCTCATTCAGTCAGCAGTGAATCACACTCTGATGGATCAGATAGCAGAAATGAATGGTCGGAAAGAGGCCCCGACTCTGAATTCGATAATACCCCAGATAGTGGGTAGAAAAGAATATACAGCCACGGGTGTGTCCCAGGCTCGAGCCATTGGGACCCGAAGTGTGCCAGAATTTAGGGCCTAGAGCGTGCCCGCCACATTACTTCATCCCTCGGGAGATGTCCCGGAGGATGGTAATGTTGGAACCAGAATTGGCAGAGCAGCTGCCGGTGGACCAGCCGCCAGGGAAGACAGGACAGAGGTCAGAGCTAGTCAGGGAGATGTGAGAAATTCTAGACTGGTTGAGTACGAAGATGACTCTGAGGAGGTAGTTGAATCAGCCGTTGTGGCCACTGCCAATAGTGCAATAGCCTCTCTGAAAAAAGAGATGGAAGTTATTAAAAAGCACTGTGAGAAAACAGTCAAATCTGGGATCCGCCTTGGGGGGTCACCCCTTACGAACAAAATCCTCTCTGACCCCTTGCCTTCAGGGTTCAAGACTTTGAATTACGAGTATGATGGGATGACTGATCCCCAAGACCATCTGTTGAGATTTGAGAATGGAGCTTTGTTGCATCAGTATTCAGAAGGGGTTAAATGTCGTGTATTCCTCACAACTGTAACAAAATTGTCTTAGAAATGGTTTAGTCAGTTACCTGCCAGTTCCATGCATTCTTTTGCAGAGCTCAGTGATAGCTAATGCCAGAAAGATAGCTAAAGCTTCCCTGTATCTACTTAGCTTGAAACAGAGGCCACAAGAGAGTTTGAGAGAATATATTACTCGTTTTAATGAAGCGGCTCTAGATGTACCTTCCACCTCTTACGAGGTTAAAACAAATGCCCTGGCCCAAGGGCTAGTAGATGGGGATTTTTCAAATCCCTAGCTAAGAAACAACCGGAGTCTTTTGACGAATTGCAGGTCAGAGCTGATAACTATATAAACCTGGAAGAAGCCAGGGGTATGAAGAGAGAAGAGAGTAGGGGTGTTCACGAAACTGAAAAAATCGAAAAACCGAACCGAATCGATAAAATTCGGTCCGTTCGGTTCGGTCCAAAAAAATTCGGTTCAATTTTCGGTCCAAAATTTTAAAATTTCGGTCTATTCGGTTCGGTCTGGTACTGGATAATCAAAACCGAATAGACCAAAAAAATCGAACGGACTGAATTTTAATTAAAAAAATAATATATTAATTATATTATATATATTAATATATTAATTATATTATATATATATTAAAAAAATAAAACCTAACTAATACGCTACACTACAGACTCTACAGTACACATAGATAACTTAGATTAATTGTAAGTTTGTAACAAAGAAATAAAAATCAATCCACTCAACTCTATTAAATTATTAAATTAATTGTATTGAATATCTTTAAATGTTGTGGTGAACTTTATTAAATTAATGTTGCAAATTTTATTGAATTTAATTGTATTGTATATCTTTAATTTGTGATGAAACATTTTTTTTTAATTTTTAAACTATTTGGACCGAATGGACCGAACGGACCGAACCGAAATAATTTGGTTCTGTCCGGTTCGGTCCAAGACACTATTCGGTCCGATTCGCTCCATAGCCCAAAAAAATTCGGTCTATTCGGTCTATTCGGTCCGGTCCAAAACTGGACCGAACCGACCAAATATACCGAATGACCACCCTAGAAGAGAGGAATACCTATAAAAGAAGAGAGTTTGAAAAGAAAAAGAGCACACCCGAGAAGGGAAAGGGTGGAAAGGACAAAGTTTGGCCTGAGAGGTTTGAGACATACACTCCTCTGACCTTACAGCCAGCAGAGATGTTAGAGTTGGTAACTAGCCACCCAGGGTTTAGATTTCCCTCTACTGCGAGAAATGGACCTAAAAACCCCAGGTCTGAGCATTATTGCCGATATCACAACGACTTTGGGCATAAAACAAACGATTGTAGGCATCTGAAAGATGCAACTGAAAGGCTGATTCGGGGTGGATACCTAGCGGAGTTCGTAAAAAGAGAAAAAGATAGGCATCACTTCAAGAGGAAAGAAGTTGGAGAAAAGGGGAAAGAAACTATAGAGCCCCCGAGAAAGGATGGCCCTGTGGGTAAGAGGGGCTTCATTCAGATGATAGTGGGAGGACCTACTGATGGAGACTCAAATCGAGCTAGAAAAGCTTCTCTCAGAAGTAGATAATTCTGGGAAGAAGTGGAAGTCAGACAGGTGAATATGGAAGAAGATACCCCGGTGATCAGATTTGGGGACGAAGATGAGGTCCTTGCCCAGAGGCCTCATAATGATGCACTGGTCATAACCACAGAAATAGGTGGTTATGATGTAGCCAGGGTGTTTGTGGATACAGGTAGCTCTGTGGACATTATATTCCAAGAGTGCTTTGAGAAAATGAACTTGAATGTAAAAATGGAACCAGTGGACACCGCACTCTTTGGGTTCACTGGAAGGGCCTTACATCCCAGAGGACGGGTCACACTGCAGGTCAGTCTGGGCACACCTCACTTGTCCAATGTAAAGATGATAGACTTCCTAGTGGTAGACTCACCGTCATCGTACAACGTCATATTAGGGAGGCCTTCCCTGAATGCCTTCCGTGCTGTGGTATCTACTTACCACCTGAAGTTGAAATTCCTGGTAGGAAATGATGTGGGAGAGCTCAGATGAGATCAACTCTGCTCTCGGAAATGTTACATCAAAACTGTGAGGAAAGTAGCCAGAGATACCCTAAGAGCTGACAGGGGAGAGGACTCGTTTGGAAAAAAGATGAAATTGGCAGAATTGGAAGAAGAAGAGCCAGAAATGCAGATGCATCCTAGAGAGGAGCTCATTCCAGTAGAATTATTCCAAAACAAAGTGGGATTCACCACGAAAATTGGAACCCAGATGACACATGAAACGGCTGAGGCTGTGATTAGATGCCTGAGGAAGAATACAGACCTTTTCGCATTTTAGCCGGAAGACATGGTGGGTATTGACCCAGCTGTGGCGTTGCACTGTCTGAATATCAGCCCAGAGGCAAGACCCGTAAAGCAGAAATTGAGACAATTCGGTCCAGAGAAAGATAAAGTTATCAAAGCAGAAGATGATAAATTGTTGAAAGCAAAACATATTGTGAAAGTGCAGTTCCCTGAGTGGCTATCCAATGTTGTGATGGTAGCAAGGGAAATGAAAACTGGAGAATGTGCATAGATTTTTGTGATCTGAATAGGGCTTGCCCCAAGTATCACTATCCACTACCCCGAATTGACCAATTAGTAGATTCAACCTCTAGGTGTGAGCTTTTGTCAATGATGGACGCGTACCAAGGGTACCATCAAATATGGATGGATCCTGTAGATGTACCCCGAGCATGCTTTGTAGTCTCATGCGTAGCCTACGGTTACATAAATATGCCCTTTGGGCTGAAGAACGCAGGGGCCACCTATCAGAGGATGGTTGACCTAGTGTTTAAAAAACAGATTGGAAGGAACATGGAGGTATATGTGGATGACATGCTTATGAAAAGTATTAAGGTAGGAGATCATGCCTTTGATCTAGAGGAGGTATTCGGAGTATTGAGAGCCTACCAGATACGGCTCAATCCAGCCAAGTGTGCCTTCGCTGTGAGAACATGCAAATTCTTGAGGTGTGTTGTGACCCTAGAAGGGATAAAAGTTAACCAAGAAAAAGTGAAGGCCATCTTAGAGATGCAACCCCCTAAGGATCTAAGGGAGACACAAAGGTTGAATGGACGGATCACAGCTCTGAGCATATTCATCTCC
Source organism: Prunella vulgaris (assembly GCA_026898435.1). Classification (NCBI taxonomy): domain Eukaryota; kingdom Viridiplantae; phylum Streptophyta; class Magnoliopsida; order Lamiales; family Lamiaceae; genus Prunella; species Prunella vulgaris. The sequence goes on along the minus strand of JAPKLY010000245.1, from coordinate 141,087 downwards.
AGAGCCGCAGAGAAAAGCCTTCCTTTCTTCACGATCCTGAGGAAAGGAGCAAAGTTTTAGTGGGATGCCAAATGCCAAGAGGCATTTGAGGATTTGAAAACTCACTTTGCAGAATTGTCGTTGCTAACTAAACCAATACCAGGAGAGGTATTGAACTTGTACTTCTCCGTAGGAGACTACGCTCTGAGCTCCGTTCTCCTACGAGAAGAGTGGGGCAAGCAATTACCCATCTACTATGTAAGTAAAATCATGCAAGGAGCAGAGTTGAGATACTCAGAAATTGAAAAATCGGCGGTGGCCGTGATGGTGACGGTCAGAAGGCTGAGACCGTACTTCTTATCCCACAAGGTAGTGGTCAGATCTGACTTGCCACTTCAGAAGATCATGGGCAGACCCGACCTGTCGGGAAAAATGGTTAGGTGGGCTTTAGAACTGGGGGAGTATGATGTAGAATTTGAGCCCAGAGCCGCGATCAAGGCTCAGGCTTTAGCGTACTTTTATCCAGGAAACAACTCAGAGACGAGAGGTTGGAATCTGGAAAGCATATGTAGATGGCTCCATCACACTCGAAGGGTGTGGCGCGAGGATTCTGATCTTTACTCCTGAACAAGAAGTGTTGCAATTCGCAGTAAGATTTGAGTTCAAAACCTCGAACAACGAAGCAGAATATGAAGCTGTGATCAGAGGAATGAAGATGCTCTGGGAGTTGGGAGCTCAGAAGGCAGTGATATACTCCGACTCCCAACTAGTCACCCAGCAGCTAGTAGGAACGTATGAGAAAAAGAATGAGAAGATGGTTAAATACGCAGAACTGGCAGGACAGTTGAAAGGAAAGTTTCAAGAATTACGGATAGAACAAGTACCCAGAGATGAGAACCGATGGGCTGATTATCTGGCTAAAATGGAAAGTTCTGCCGATGGGGCTAAAGGAAAAATCACCCTGGTCACGGCTGAGAGTCGGATGATCTCCCCTGAAGTTGGAGCAGTAGAAACAGGGGATGGTTGGAGACTCCCTATTATGTATTTCCTGAAAACTGGCAGAGGTTAGAAGGATACGACGACCTGTAGAAAGCAACATATGCAAAATTTTGTATGATAGGTGAATACCTATACAAGAGATCGTTTACTCAACCGTACCTGAGATGCCTCTCGCCCAGGGAAGGCAAATTATGTACTGAGGGAGGTTGTTGGTCCCTAAAGAAGACTTTGAGTCTTCTTGTTTTAAAAATCAACTGACTTTACAATCAGCTGAGTGCGCAGTGATTTTGTGTGCGGAAACGTTTTAAGTTAAATCCTTTTAGTGAAAACCTTTTATTTAGTGCAGCAAGTTAGAGCAATAAAATAAAGTAAATAAAAACACAAGATTTATAGTGGTTCGGACCAACTGTCCTACATCCATTCTCCTCAATCCAACTTGGAGTTAAGGGGCTCTCTTACTTACTAACTTCCTTACAACTTTCAAGAGAAAACTCTCTTACAACTCTTGTTAGTGCACACTTGCATCTAACTTCTAGACTTCTACAAAGTCTTTACAAATGATAAATAAATATGTAGGGTTGTGTGAGTACAAAGAGAATTGTGTAGCGATTCTACTAGTTGATCTTGTGTAAAACTTATATAAATCTTCTCTATGGTACTCATATTTATAGGTGTCAAATGCTAGCCGTTAGAGTTGACTAGAATTTGAAATCCCTATAAATATGTAATCAATCAATCAAAGTGATTGATTGATTCTTGATCTCCAAGTTGATATCTTTCCATCTTGGCTTGATTGATTCTTGATCTCTAGATTGATATCTTTCCATCTTGGCTTTGATCTTCAATCTAATTTGACTTGATTGATTGCCTATGATTCTGGAAATCATGTTGTTGTGATCTTATCCCCTTGACATGACTGACTTTCTATAAATAGTACGTCTATGCAACGACATCAAATGACCTTACTCATCTTCATCAGATGACCTGACCTGCTGGTCTGCTCCAGATGACGTGGTCTGCTAGTCTGCTTCCAGATGACCTAGTCTGCTGGTCTGCTCCAGATGACGTGGTCTGCTGGTCTGCTTCCAGATGAAGTAGTCTGCTGGTCTGCTCCCAGATGACCTAGTCTGCTGGTCTGCTTCCAGATGACGTAGTCTACTGGTCTGCTCCCAAATGACCTAGTCTGCTGGTCTGCTCCAGATGACGTGGTCTGCTGGTCTGCTTCCAGATGACCTAGTCTCCTCTTAAGCAGACCTTACTCCGCTTAAGCAGACTTGACTCCACTTAAGCAGACATTACTCCTCTTGTTTTAATGTCATCAAAACATAAGGGATTAACAGAGGTACATGAAGGGTGTGGGGGTAGCCACACAGGGGCCAGAGGCGTAGCCCACAGAATATTAAGAGCCGGATACTTCTGGCCAACTCTGGTCAGAGACGCAAAAGAATTGGTTAAGAGATGCGAAAGATGTCAGAGGCATGGTCCTCTCATACACATGCTAGCTGAAGAATTAGGGGTAATGCACTCCCCATGCCCATTTGATAAATGGGGGATAGACATAGTCGGGAAGTTTTCAGTATCTTCTGGAGGAAAAACTTTCTTGATTGTTGTTGTTGACTACTTTAGTAAATGGGCAGAGGCCAAAGCTGTCCAGAGGATAGACGAAACAACTATCATCAAATTCCTATGGAAAAATATCTGCTGTCGATTTGGAATACCTATGATCCTGGTATCTGATAATGGAACGCATTTCACGAGAGCTAGAGTGCAGAAATGGTGTGAGGAAATGGGGATCTGACAGTGTTGGGAGTCGGTAGCACATCCCCAAGCTAACAGGCAAGTGGAGGTAACTAACAGAACTATAGTGAATGGGATTAAGGCCAAGCTTGAGGGGGCCAGAGGAAGCTGGGCTGATGAGCTGGATTCTGTCCTCTGGGCCTACAGAACTGGTTCTAAAACGGCTACAGGTGAAATACCTTTCAACCTGATATATGGAACCTCAGCAGTGATACCTGCTGAGATCGGGATGGAAACTTATCGAATCCAGAATTACGAGGAAAAACAGAATGAAAAATTGAAAAGAGAGAATCTGGATCTGGTGGATGAAGAGAGGAAAATCGCAAAGCTCAGAATAGAAAAATACAAAAGGCTAATGAAAGCTGCCTATAGTCAGAAGGTCAGAGGTCGTAACCTAGAGAAGGGAGACCTAGTTCTTAGAAGGGCAGATGCACTGAAACCAACTGGAAAACTAGAACCCAACTGGGAGGGTCCGTATGTGATCTCCCAGGTGTTGAGAGGAGGAGCATACGAGCTCAAGGATGAGAATGGCAATGAAATGCCTTGTCCTTGGACACAAACTTGAAGAAATACAATGCCTAAGTGGATTTAGGCATACTCGTTTCATCTCACTTTCAATTAAAAGCCCATGTATATCATATGAACATGGCAACGCATTATCAAATTCAATGAATGAAATCTTCCAGAGCTGCGATCATTAGCTCAGAGAGACCTTGCAGCATGAGGTAGCAAATTTTGAAAAAAAATTTATCTTAGAAGAAACAAGATAAATATTTTTTGGAGGGAGAGCTGCACAAGTTTTTGCTCTGTGACCTCCCACCTGTAAAAATGAATTTTGAAAAAAATTATCTTAGAAGAAACAAGATAATAATTTTTTGGAGGGGGAGGAGCACAAGTTTTTGCTGTGTGACCTCCCACCTGTAAAAATAAATTTTGAAAAAATTTATCTTATGAGATACAAGATAAATATTCTTTGTGGAAGAGGAGCACAAGTTTTTGCTCTGTGACCTCCCACCTGTGAAAACGA
>JAPKLY010000245.1:61070-130153 GCA_026898435.1 Prunella vulgaris | reverse complement strand
TTTTATTTTAACAAGTTTAAAATAGGAAATTTTCCAGAGGGGAGAGTGCAAGTTTTTTAAACCTCTGGCCTCTGCGAAAGGAGATAGACAAAGCAATTTTTATTTTAACAAGTTTAAAATAAGAAATTTTCCAGAGGGGAGAGTGCAAGTTTTTTAAACCTCTGACCTCTACGAAAGGAGATAGCTATATAGACAAAGAAATTTTTATTTTAACAAGTTTAAAATAGGAAATTTTCCAGAAGGGAGAGTGCAAGTTTTTTAAACCTCTGACCTCTGCGAAAGGAGATAGAAGAAGAAATTTTTATCTTAACGAGCTTAAGATAAAAAATTATTAGAGGGGAGAGAACACATATATATGCATACAAGTGAAAAATTAAAAGAAGAAGCAATGATAAAAGGTAAGCATGTCATAAGTCACATAAAAGCAGGATTAAGAAAGGATAATATCTGATCAAAAGAGCACAGAGCTCCAAATATGCAAAAGGGGCACGCAGGCCCATAGTTAAGGATAATTGTTTGGAAAATCTAGAAAAAAGCAGAAGATTAAGCTTCATTGCCATCGCCCGTATTGGGCTCAGAGAGGGGAACATCAGAAATAGCTGCAAGAGTGGAACTGGACGGAGAGCTGAGATCATAGAGCAAAGGTTGAGCAGGTGAAAGTGCAGGATCGAAAGAGTCAGCTTCAGTAAGCAGAAGAAAAGCTTTCTGCATGACGGGCAAGAACCAGGGAGCATCGACAGGAGTAGTAGGATCACCTTTAAAATGGGGAAAGGGAGTCACGTCTGCTCTCGCTCAAGAGATATCAAGTTTTTTGGAGAAACCCTTCTCTTGCGCCTGCTTAACAACGGATTTGAAGCCTAGGCGGATGAAATGACTGGTATGAGGAGCCATATGCTCCAAGAAGAGAGTGTTGCAGCGATAAGCATCTAGCAAGCCCTCATGCATTTCCTTGAGAAAGTTTTGCCCGGCAGGAGTGTGCAAAAGCAACCGACGGCAAGATTCCACACCTTGATTGAAACTCTTGAGGCTAGTGTCTGCTACCTGACCTTGAAAATCTGTTAACTGGGCCTTCACGTCTGCCAATTCACCTTCCAAAGCTTGAATTTGGGTGTTCTTGCTGGCATTATGACCATAAGCTTGACTCAACTCACGAGCAGTCTCAAGTAATTCTTGATCCTTATGATCTAACTCCTTACGAAGGGAGTTCGAAGCAAGAAACTCTTCACATTCCAGATAACGAGCTTGAAGTGTCAGGAACTGAGAATATGCACAATAAAAGGATGCGTAAAGAAGGTGCGTAGGTCACCAAAAAAGGAAAAGAAAGAGGGATAAAGAGCAGTAAGCATACCTCAGCTAGTTTCTTGTACATGGCAGGTCGAAGATGATGGGAACTCATGTCTGGTAAATTGGGAAAAGAGGGGAGAAATTTGATCCCTTTAAAGAAACCCAGGACGGCCTCCTCTTCAGAGGCCAAGAAAGAATCGACAGCAGGAACCTCGGAAGAGATCTCCTCTGGAATTTCAGCGCGAGAAGCTTGGCGCGTAGACTGTTGAGTGCGCTTGAGAGAGGGTTTTACTGCAGCGGAGGAGGAGGAAGCCCTTTTACCTTTACCCTTGGGCTTAGTAACCACTTCTTCCTCTTTCTCTAACTTCACTTTGAGTGGAGGAGACACTGAGACGACAGACGGAGCAGGAGTAGCTTCATCCTCAACAGTCTTCTCACGATCGGGATTAACCTCCTTGGATCCTTCCAGCTGGGCTATAGGGGTGACATCTGGGACCTCATCATCCTGGAGCAGGAGGGCATTCTTCCAATCTATCTCTGTAAAAAAGGCAAGAAAAGTTAAGATGTCACAGCAAGAAAAAGAAAATCAAAGTAGGAGGCAGGGAATGCATATACCATCAGCAGGAGGGTAAGATTCTCGGTTGGTAAAGCCAAAGTGATATAAGGCATAGTTTTCACGCAAGAGTCCAAACATTCTAGGATACCTATTTCTAGAAACAACTCGATTCAGACGAATCATTACTTCTTGATCAGCTGATGGAATAACTTCATCAATAGACTTAGCAGTGTGAGAGGATTTGGGCGCTTTGTACTGCCATCGATCACAAGGAAAAGGCCAAGCACCAGAACGAGGTGTCACCACGAAATAACACTTCCGCTAACTACCATCAATGCTAGGAGGTTTACCTATGAAGTGTGCCATACCTTGGCTCCTAGAGCTAAAGTAATAGAATTCATCTCTCTTTTTAAGATCATGGTTAGGGTTCCCTCCATTCGCTTTCATGATAAAGTAAAAAAGCGCAGAGAAGGCGAATGGAAGAGGGAATTATCTGATTCAATGGTATCTGATAAAGGTTGCAAACATCCGACAGGAAAGGATGAACTGGAAAACGTAAACCTGCATATAGCTGGGAAACCCAGAAAGCTAGAGAGGGAAAAGGAAGGTGGTTTGGATGCTCATCCTTGGTGGGTAGATCCACTAGAAAATTAGGGTGAGGATCCAAAATATCCCTAAGTCACCTCAGGTCTTTTTGATCTAAAGTAGTATGACGGGACACATCGTTCCATCGGAATCGGTTATTCTCAGGGATAACCCTAGTGGGTCGAGTAGAGAGAAGGGAAGAACCTAAACCCTGAGCGGAAAGCCCTAAGACAGCAGAGGAAGACCGATGAGAAGAACGGGAGTGGGATAAGTTCTCAGAAGAACTCTCCGAACGAGAATCGCCTGAGAAAAGTGAGGCCCGAGACATGGTCTAAATCAACAAAATCCAACACAGGAGAGAAAGGAAAAATGAAATGTATCAAAACCCAAGTATGCAACAAATGAAACCCTAAAGGGATGAATATGGAGAATAAATGAAGCAAATACCTGTACCAAATGTCGTTCAGCGAAAGAACTAAGCAGCGAAGAGGGATATTTCCGGCAGAAGCAAAAATCTTTCTCTGAAAGAATCCTGAGACAAAGGTAAGAAATTAAGAGAAAAATGGAAGGAACGAGAGTGAAAAAGGACAGTACGGAATGAAGAATGGTAAAACCATCTTTACCCTCATAAGTAAATATAATATATGGAAAATTCGCGACCCTCCGTAAAGGACACGTGTAGGGACGCAAACAATTCAAGTGAAAGGTCGCACCCCTTGAGCGACGTGAAAATTTTAAATTTAATTCTTAGATACGAAAGTGGGAACGCGAAAGCTTAGAGAACAAACTAAGCAACGAGGGTCAGACATCAGAAGCCAGAGACATGCTATTCCATTAAAATACCCCTAGGCATGTTTACATGGAATAGGGGGAGTAGATTATAGGTAGTGATTGCGTCAATTCCTAGAAGTCACTAGACAGAAGAAATGTCTCACTCCCAAGATATATCCGGACATGGGAGTTTACAGCATGTATGACAACTCTCATAACATCTCGAGAGTCCGAACCTCGAGTAAAGAAGAACCTGCTTGAGAAGTAAATAAGCCGGTTGGATATGACCTTTGAACCTATTCCTCTCTTAGAAGTCAGAGGAAATGCATTTATCTCTTAGAGATTATTGCGAGTAAAGAAGGAGTTTTTTCCTCTTATTTCTTGTATCTGGCCTCTGAGCAGTGCTTTAATATCCAGAGCTTGGAAAGCCGAGTGGAAAAGAAAGACCAGTCGCTATCATCAAAACCTAGTATCATAGGTGCACGTAGTTGGGATGAGGGAATAAAATAGTACTGTTGTCCAATGAGGGAAGGCCACGTATGGTACTGTCTGTACTACAATCAACATTACCTTGCTCCACTATCACAGCCAAACCGTTGGTAGTGGTCCCAGAGCAGAAGAAAATGACTAATTTACCCATGCATGGGAAGAGTATAAATAGTTTTCTCCATTCATTTCTCAGTTTTTACAACATTTTTCATCATCAGACTAAATACATTTTTTCACATCAATATTCGTAGCTGACTTGACCGTCGGAGGGTTGATGCCGGAATTCCTTCCGTCTCGATTTTGGTGCAGATCGGAAGAGGAGCAAGGATTGGAAGGGTGCAAGAGAGGAGGAGGAGCAGAGCACTGTATCATTAGAGAAGAAGGGGGTCTCAGGTAATATCTTATTCCACTTCTTATTGATTGAATCTATGATTGTTGAGCGAGCTTTTTCCGACTCGATCAGAGTTTATATTCAAAATAGAGCAATTCTAAATCCTCATCAAAACCATGTCATTTGTGAAATTCCTCCTCTCTATCCTTCCATCTCTATTTTTCCTCTACTTTTTCCCTTCTCTCTCATCTCTTTACAATTCGTGATTTGAAAGTCTTCTTACATGTATTTTTTTAAAAAATTCATTCTGAAATTCAAATACATCAATTCAAATGGAGTCTAAGTGATACTATATATGTTAAATAATATAATCCCATATATTAAACAGTCTCGTTGAATTTCATCATAAAGCTTCCCAATCAAATTTATAGATATTTTTGCTTTAAAATAACTGTAAGTGAAAGTAATTTTGTATTTGTGTTTCACAAAAGCTGATTTTAATTTTCACTCTTATATAAATTGCATTTTTTAATAATAAATCATTAATTATAGAAGAGGGTGGTATGTGCACCTTTTGTGCATCATGCACTATAAAACGACAATATTAGGGGACGCTTGTTTCAAATTTTTCAATGGTAACGAGAATGAAATTTTATTTTTCTTCTCTATCCTTACATATGTTGAATCAAGAGTTTATGTTCATGGTGGTTACATCATTAATATTGTGCTCTAATTTTGGAAAAGTTGACAAAAAAAGAATGTTGTTGGTTGTGGTATGGGGGATTAATTGAGGGGGTGATTATAAGGTGGGATTGAGGTAATCAAATGGGAGTGATAATTACCTTATTTAGGAGAAAAAACAATGTTATGTTCCTCATTTATTCTCATTATATATAATAATTATTGTGTGTATCTCATTCTCATTATCATTAAAGAATATTTTTACCAAGCGCTCCCTTAGTTAATCACTAATAATATTACTATTAATTTTTACAATAATAATACTAATTTTTATACACAAATAAAACAGTTATTCAAATGGTGATATAGCATATAAATGCTAATTCAACTATTCAAGTGGCACATACATCTCTCACACACACAGATGAATGATTTTATGTAAACTAATATTGAATATTTGTATATTGGTTTAAAAAAATTGATTATATTTATAAACTGATGTACAATATTTACATAGAAATATAATTTTTTTTCACAGAACTAATTTATAATTAGTGACAATTTTATAAACCATTTTATAATTTTCTCAAATAATATTATCTTGCAACTTGATTCACAATAATTATTTTATAGTAAAATTAAACTAACTAATATTTTTCAATACAATTTTGAATTAAACAATTAGTACTACTACCATTTGAGAACAATCATAACATTCAAAATCAGTTGGAAGAGAAAATTTACAAAATGGTTCACAAAATGACACTAATTACAAATTGGTTTTGTGCAGGAAAAATATGTTTCTGTACGGTAAAAAAAAAAAAATTATGTACAAATATTGTAAACCAATTTATATATATAATCACTTTTATAAACTAATATGCAAATGACCTAAATATGATTTATATAAGAATTAAAGTATAAAGCCTTTAATTATTCCAATCTATCACAGCACAATTACTCATACAATTTCACAAAATGAAACAAAAACACTTTGTTGCTGTAGTTTCTATTTTGGGGAAGATTATAATTGTGATTGCTAGATTTTCAGACCAAAGATTCCATCTGAATATAGTTTTGCAAGTTTCTTATAGTACAACACGAGCAAAGATTTTGGCTTCAAGAGTGCCGCTGCACCATTGAGCACCCGTGGTGCTCCTGCTTTATGTAAAAGTGTCGCATGGTGCATTCCGTGTCGCCCTCCCGAGATAGTAAACTGCAACAAATCAATAGTTATGTCAACCAACCTATCAACACTACTGATAACCCTACAATGGGGCGGGTGTTGTGTCCGACCAGTTGCAAGACTAATATTAATTAATTGTTTGCATTGAATAATAGGTGTTGTGCAGAAAAATATATATATACTTTTATGCAGAAAAAAAAAATATTTCTATGCAAATATTTTAAATTTATTTATAAATATAGTGACTTTTTTGAACCTATATTTAAATTATCCAAAATACAAATCTCGACTAACTAAAACCTATTAGGGTATGTTTGGTTCGTAAGATAAAAGTATTTATCCGTCAAAACCATGCATGATTTTGATGGATAGATACTTTTATCTTACGAACCAAATGAGCCCTTAGTGAAATAAGTAAAGATATTATTTAAAATGCACTGCACTGTGCTTTAATCTTTTTGTCCGACGATCTACCTGAAGAAGAGCGATTGCAGCACACGACTTCAGTGTGGGAGAAGGATTTCGTAGCATAGCAACAAATCTTCCAATCTCAGGTTCGCTGAGTAACATTTATAATAATAACAACAAAACGACAAAGAAAACGAGTAAGCTATGAAAATATATGAATGAACACTGAAGGATTGTTACGTCACAAGTGATGAACAGCATCCTAAGGATTCATTTTGCGTCCAGAAAGTTTACACAGAAAAAAAAAATCAGCTCATAATACTTTGACACGTGTCATTTATACTATAACTCCAATTATATCCAAAGATTTTTTATTTTATTTTTTAACAAAAGGCATAAGAGTTTTACTATACGCACTTCCTAAAGCTTTCCTTTGATATGTAGACTACATAGTGTAACATAATTGCATTAAGATAGTGTAATTGCAATTAATTGCATCAAGAAAGACATGTATGTACTCATATATATTTAAATAAAAATGATATAAAAGAAAAATACTCAAAATAATAAAATAATTCATTTTAATTTAATTTTAGTTAAGATTTTTTATTTTGATAGACTCATATTTCTTAAAAATAGTTAATTTACATATTGACGCACTATCAAACTTAACAACATTATACACATATCAAAATTAACTCTATACTCTTTTTGTTTCAATAGATAGTGCATAGTTGAATTTTCAAGAATTTTTGTTTGTGAGTTGACTTATAGTATTTAAATGGATAAAATAGTTTTAAGTGAAGGTGAATTATTCAATTCAAGTGAAAAAAAATTGTATTTATGTGTAAATATTAGTGGAATGATATGCATTTATAGGTTTTATAAGTAATGAGTAGTGAATTATGCAATATCTTTTGAAACGGATTAGATAGTATATAGGAGGATTAGTGCTTGATATTGCAATTTTAAATTCATTCACATTATAAAATAATTATTTATATTAATAGAATTAAAATTTTATTTTAATAAATATCAACGATTTGCATGAACCATATATCCCTCGTGACTTACCTCTTCAAATCAGTTAATTAAATAAATAAATTAAATAAATAAATCATAATAATAAATTAAATTTTTTCATTTAAATTTCGAGTGAAACTTGTGAGTCTTAGAATAAACAACTTGTCAAAAGCATTTTTATAATATAAATTCTTATTTGGTTGTTAGATAAGCTAAAATAATTTAAATTATTTTATTTAATTTTATGTTTGGTTTAATGGATAAAGGCCCAAAATTAATAAAAAGTTCAAAACTAAAATTCAATTATCTTATGAATTGTAGATAATATTATCATACGAAGTGGTATGATAATAATCCATTGTATTTATCAATACTAAAATACTCCTCTTATATTAGAAAGGAGAACCATAATTCACTTTATTTTTGTTTATGATATAAAAGACAAAATTGTCAATTGCATATTTTTTTATTATTAATCTTACAATCCAAACATTCAAAATGAAAGCATCTTTACTAATTATCTTAATCCATCAATCCAAATATACTATTTAACTCACAAAAAATAATTTCTAGATTATAATTTTGTCTAATCTATCTTGAATTATTTATCTTGTCAATTGAACCAAATGAGCCACAACTGATTGATAACACCCACGTTTTTGTTCTAATAGACATCTGAAATAATATTTTTTGAACAACATTTGTGTAAAAATTTCTACCGTAAAAATCTTACTAAACAAAAGGAGAAAAGACAACGTTGCCCTTAAATTTCATATTTTTCGCTAATGATCAACATAATAGCCAGCAACGCGCTAATGATCAACCTGCGAAGCCATATATGCATACTATATGCATTTAATAGTCAGTTAAATATAATAACCATATACATGCATACTGCTTTTGCATGAAACATTTAATGTTTTTTTTTAATATTTATTTTTTATTTTTTTGAAATTGATATTGATAATAAAATTCAAGTAATATTATAATATAAATTTAAAAAATTTCTCTCAAATTATGTTACTGTATAAACAAAAGTGTGTTACTAAAAAGCAAAATATGTGTTACTAATTCTTAAAAAATTAATTTTTTATATTTTTAAAATAACTATAAATGGAATATGTAATTTTGCAAAAATAAAATATATGTTACTCAATTTTTTTTAATTCTTTTTATTGATTTATGTTGATAATATGTTGTTAATATATTTATACATCTTTCAATACCTTATATATGTTATATTAGTACATATATATTTTTCTAAGGACAAATAAATATTTGTAAATATAGTAACCCACATTCGACTTTACAGTAACACACATTTGCTTTAATTGTAATACAAATTTGATCCCCATTTTGTGTTACTATATGGACAAATGTGTGTTACTTTAAGGACAACATGAGTTTTTATAAGAATAAATATGTGTTTCTTATTAATTCATCATCCCTTTAAATTTTAGGTATATTTAATCATGTAGTAATACATTTTTTACTATTTTATATGCGTAATTATATGAAAATATTTTTTTCTATAAAAATAAATAATATATTTGTGATAAACTAATATTTATTCTTATAGTAACACACATTTATTCTTTATATTATATAAAATATTCATTCTATAAAAATAAATGAATATATATAAAAAGAATAACATTTTATATGATAGTAACATACATTTGCACTAATTGTAACACATATTTTCTCCTCATTTTGTGTTACTATATGGACAAATGTGTGTTACTTTAAGGACAAAATAAGTTTTTATAAGAATAAATATGTGTTTCTTATTTATTCATCATCAATAGGTTTATTCAATCATTTAGTAATATACTTTTTACTATTTTATATGTTTTATTACATTAAAAATAAATATTTCTATAAAAATAAATAATATATTTGTGAAAAATTAATATTTATTCTTATAGTAACACACATTTTACTCTTTATGTTATATAAAAATATTTATTCTATAAAATTAAATGAACATATGTAAAAAGATTAATATTTTATATGATAGTAACATATATTTACTCTAATTGTAACACACATTTGCTCATCATTTTGTGTTACTATATGAGCAAATATATGTTACTATATGGACAAATGCATGTTACTGTAAGAATAAAAATATAATTTTATAAAAAATAAATAAATATATGTAAAATAATATTTAGTTTGGGTAACACATATTTTATCTTTTATATATATAACATGCATTTGTTCATATAGTAATACAAAAATAAGAGCAAATTTACAGCTTAAATAAAAAAAAATGAAATAAAAAAAAACATTAACATTACTATGCAGGTATTAACTTCTGTTAATTGAGATAGATGAATGCATAATTACTTTTGCATTAAATAAAAGGGCATTATCGCATAACTAACATGCATATGGTTACTTCTTCTGTAGCATATATTGCCGCCCATCCGCATACCTGTTGCGTAAGTGTAAGTCGCGTGAATTAATGAAAAGGGCGATTCTGTCTTTTTTATTTTTTTAAAGTTTATTTTTAATAATTTCTACGGTAGAAATTTCTATATAAGTTTTTGTCATATTTTTTTAATCTAAAAATATTCTATTCTAAATAAGGGTGTGATTGATTCAAATTCCAAATCTGTATTATATATAGATACCTAAATTAATTGTATTTAACCAGATTCTTTTCTCAATTATTCATAAATTATAAAAGGACAAACATTTTGCACAAGTAATATTATTATATATAACTTATCCCATTTCAAAATATACGAATAATATTATATATATATATATATAAAAAATAAAGATTTGGAATAATTTAAATAACAATTAAATGGCAAAGTATTATGTGAATGATACACAATAAATTTTATGGTGAATAACAATTTATTTTAAGTATTTTGAGATTTGATTATTTTAGAGAAAAATGACATAAATTACTGTATATGAACTAACACAATAATGTATATGAACTAACACTACACTATATATGAATTAACACTACACGTAATATATCATAGTAAATGAACTAAAATCATATTGTATATAAATTAACACCACACTGCATATGAACTAATACTACACACCGAAATGTGTGTTACTGCGTGAAATAAATTATGTCGTTCATGAAATTATTACCGTGAGTATTACTCACATAATACCTACTCCAATTAAATTAGGTAAGTAAATCATATTCGCTATATATATTATTAGTATAACTTTGTACAAGTTATATTAGTAAATAATCGTAATGCCTATATATATATATATATATAACCTAACAGAGTTGTAGTTTTCACTCACAATTAGCTTCATATATATATACAACAATTTATTTTTAATTTTCTCTCAATATTGGGCGGCCATGCAGGATCATCACGTGAAATTTGTCTTTGTCTTTTTGATCATGTTGATTAAGCCATCATGCTTCATATATATAGTAAACTCCCTGCAGACTCTCAAGCTCCTCTAATTCTGCATTGCAAGTCCAATAATGATCTTGGGGTACATAAAATCTGGCCTACTTCACCAGCTTATGAGAGTGGAGCTTCTGCCCATTATTGATTGGAGAATCACTTTTCTGGTGTAGCTTTTACTGGGATTCTAGATACACTAGTTTTAATGTTTTTGATGAAGTAGTCTACGACAAATGTGCCGATTGTTATTACGAGGTTAGAGACGATGGTATTTATCGCAAAGTATCGGCTACAAATTTTGTCATAGCTTCCACTTGGAAATCTTAGAATTATATGTTAATTAGTTGATGCATCCTTTATTGTTTTTTAGAATTTTATTTACTAAAATATGATTTTATGTTTATTAAAAATTATGAAGTCAACCATGCATGATTACAATTTAATTAAATCTTGTGTTTAATATCATTATATGTAAAAAAAATTAGTTTTTTTACCCAAAAAAAATATTAAATACAGAACCATGACAGTCTGTTTTATTGTAGATGTAAATGGCGGTCGCCGAGATCGTTTAGGCGCTGGCGGCAATCGGCCGCCAACGCCAAGATTAAATCACCAAGAAAAATCCACCAACAAATTTGGCACTGCAGAGATCGTCTTGGCACCGCCTAGATGGTCATTACTCTTTTTTTATAATTTTTATTCAACTTTAAAGTTAGAACTAAAATTAAAAATTAATAATTAATTTACTACATTATTAAAAATGGAAATTTAATTGAACTACTTCATAATTTATCCGTATTATGTATTTTGCTCTTTTTGTGTTTCATTTAGAAGTTGGACAATATCGTATTATGATAGGCTTTTTTACATTTTATTGACTTGTTATATTTTGTGATAGTTATTAACTATGTTTTAAATTTATAATTTATCGTATAATGCATATTTTTATTAATATATGTTTAGAAAAAATTTAATATTAATAGAAAAATAAAATAAAATAAAAAACTTTGGCACCGCTAAGGCAGCACCTAGACGGTCTAGATGTTTGACAACATTCGACCGTCAAGCGTCATTTACTTTGATTTTCAGTATAAGTCGTCCCGCACACATATTCAAGACATAATTGCATTCAATTTCTATAGATTGATCCGTCCAAATTTATGTTAAAGTGGAAGAATTAAAATTTTAGTTATTACTACTATTATATATAGAGATTGATCAGATACATAAATTGTAACATATATATATATATATATATATATATATGAATTTTATGATTTTTATCAATTACAATATATTTTTTCCTTTGTAATTTAATACACAATCTCTTTACGCTACATTTTAAAATATCTGATATTTTTTCAGCAATAACTATATATGTTAAATAATATAATTCCATATATATATTAAACAGTCTCATTGAATTTCATCATAAAGCTTTCCCAAACAAATTTATAGATATTTTTGTTTTAAAATAATTGTAAGTGAAAGTAATTTTGTATTCGTGTTTCACAAAAGCTGGTTTTTTTCACTCTTATATAAATTGCATTTTTTAATAATAAATTACTCTCCCGTAGGAATTTGCACCCTACGGGACGGCACATTTTTTAAGAAAAAATGATTTTATATATAAAGTAGTGGTATATGGGTAAATATGTATAAAAGTTTGTGAGTGTGCACGTAAATCAATGCTTCCTTTTTTAGTAGTGTGTAAATTTGTGTGGGACGTCCAAATAAGGAAAGTGTGCAAATTCCTGAAGAACAGAGGGAGTATTAATTATAGAAGAGGTAGTTTGTGCACCTTTTGTGCATCATGCACTATAAAACGACAATATTAGTTCTTCACTAATAATAGTACTATTAATTTTTACAGCAATAATATTAATTTTCATTCACAAATAAAACAGTATTCAATTGATGATATATCACATAATAAGACGTTTACATATTAATTCAAAAAATTGATGATATTTATAAATTGGTTCACAATTTTTGCTAAAATATAAATTTTTTTCTTGCAACTTGATTCACAATAATCAAATTATAGTAAAAACCAACTAATAAGTTTTAATACAATTTTGAATTAAACAATTAGTACTACTACCATTTAAACACATTCATAACATGCAAAATTAGTTGCAAAGATAAAATTGATTTATATAAGAATTAAAGTATAAAGCCTTTAATTGTTCCAATCTATCACAGCACAATTACTCATACAATTTCACAAATGGAAAAAAAAAAAACCAAAAAAAAAAAAAAAACAGTATGTTGCTGTAGTTTCTATTTTGATCAAAGATTATAATTGTGAATTTGGTAGATTTTCAGACCAAAGATTCCATCTGAATATAGTGTTGCAAGTTTCTTAATACAACACGAGCAAAGATTTTGGCTTCAAGAGGTGCACTCGCGGAAGCCGCTGCACCACGGAGCACCCGTGGTGCTCCGACTTTCTGTAGAAGCGTCGCATGGTGCATCCCGTGTCGCCCTCCCGGGATCGTAAACTGCAACAAATCAACAGTTAGGTCAATCAACCTATCAACACTTCTGATAACCCAGCAACGAGACGGGTGCTGTGTCCAACTAGTTGCACAACTAATACTATTCAATGAAAACAACTACTATAGTACTTTTCAGTAAAAATACAAATCCCGCCTAACTAAAACCTCTTAGTAAAACAAGTAAAATATTATTTAAAATGCACGTAAACTGCCTGTGCATAAAAGTATTTGATTTAATCATTTTGTGCAACGATCTACCTGAAGAAGAGCGAATGCAGCACAAGACTTCAGTGTGGGAGAAGGGTTTCGTAGCATAGCAACAAATCTTCCAATCTCAGGTTCGCTGAGTACCAAAACAATGTCAATCGAACGAGCAAGACAACCATTAAAACGACAAAGAGGTCGAGTAAGCTATAAAATTTTACTGAATGGACTCAAGCGACAAGGGTTCAGAAATCAGAATCGCTTATTTAGAAATAAAATATTAATTCGATTCTCTAAATTTATGCAAATGGAAAAAAATTGAGCGAGAACCTGCATCTCAGATGGCCTGCTTCTTGTATACGAGCAGATTCTGCTACTTGTGTCAATGCTGCAGGGGCCGATGATGCAGCAGCAGCACCTAGTGCTTGAGGATCCACAAAGCTCATAACAAAAGCTTCTATGCGTTTCAAGGCCATTCTTCTAGAACCATCTATGGTCGTGCTCTTGGTAATGCCCTGTGTCGACGTTCCTGCCACTGCAACTTCATCCGTTCTGTAGAGTGAAATCGCAAATTTTACTAATGTTTAAGTGAATACCATCCTCCCGTAGAAAATAAACGAATAAAGCAGTAGCGGAGACAGACTATCGAGCAGTGTTATTCCACCAAAGAGTAGAGCGTTCAAACCTTTTTGGAGGCTAATCTTCAGAGATTCACTCATATTAATGCCACGAGATTTAGGTTGTGTTCGAATTAAAGAATTTTAAGTGAAAGGAATTCAAAATCTACCAAAGTTGAGAGTGAAATTTAAATCACCCAAAACTTTTAAAAAATTAGCTCAAACGAGAGCGGTGAATTTCATATGTATAAATATAAACAACTACCAACAGTTTGCTACCATGGATTTCAAATTCATCCAGAAATCCTTAAATCCTGACGCAACCTTAATGTATGTACACATTCTTACCTAAACAATGATAAAGAAGTTACGAAAATATATGAATCAACACTGAAGGATTGTTACGTACCTTCCATCGAACATGTAGGTCAACGCCAATGCAGACATGAAACGTGCCATTTTTGATATGGAAGTAGAACAAAGATGGACCAGAGCAGGAACACCTCCTTCCTCCACTATGCGCAGAGCATTCCCGGGATTGAAAGCAAGATTCCAAAGAGCTCCTGCAGCAGTCTCATGCACGTCCTGAAATATGATTCATATTATTTGAATTAGAAGCAAAGGGAGCACAAGTGATGAACAGCATTCTAAGGATTCATTTTGCGTCCAAAAACTTTTCACATAAAAAGTAATCAGCTCAGAATTCCCGGACACGTGTCATTTATAATATAACTCCTATTATACTATACAGCACTTTGTAAAGCTTTCCTTTGATATGTGGACAATATAGTGTAACATAATTGCATCAAGATAAGTGTAATCTAAGAAACACATAAACAAGCATGAAGTGTCAATAGTTTGACAAACGTGATGCAATCTAGATGCTTGCAAGAAAATCGGGATTAACAACGCTATTTAAACATTACCATGTCCTTACAAGTTACAACATAAATGAAAATAAAGAAAAGAAAATTAGTCAACTTCCATAAATATAGGACATGCATTCACATTAATGCCATATTGACTACTCTAGAAATTTTGGAATCTTTAACGGGAACAAGCATGGGAAGCATTTAGAGTAGGAATATACAGATATCACGTTGTTAAAGTGTACTCGAGTAATTAAACACTAAGGGTGTGTTATTTTTGGGATTTAAAAACCCAAATTAGGATTTTAAAATCTAAAACTCATTCTAGTTTGGGTTTTGAAAATAGAATTTTAAAATCCTAACCCTAGCCCCCTATAAATAAACATATCAATTAACTATTGTTATATTTTTACTTCACCAATAACTTTTCTACCTCTATTTTCTCTTGCATCATAAAGTTAAAACCTACCCTATTAAAAACCCCAAAAAAGAACACATATTTTAAAATCATCTAGATTTAAAAAAGCACTAGTTTTCAAACACCCAATTTTTAAAAGTCACTTAAACCCAAAAAGAACATCCCCTAGACAATATTCATGTCTAAAAATTTACACTTACAATGTAATGGTCATTCTAAATTGTATGGTATGAGAGTTAGATCACGAGTTCAGTTTGACTATCGCTACCTACCCATTTGGTCAGTTATAAAAGAAAGCTTTGCGGTTTCAGGATTTATCGAAAAGTAATTTGTTGGCACACAAGGCATGTTAGAGTCGTTACATTTTAAATGAACTTGCTTTCTAAGAAGTCAAGCATTTAAATGTTATATAAATTAAATAACATGCAATAAATTAACAGAAGAGAAGATACCTCATGAGTGCACGGTTGGGCAAAACTATGCACAAGCACCATTTCAGATTATATCCAACCTGATGTCACGTCATGATCTTTGAATACCAAAGCATTTTATCAGAAACAGCACTTCCTTCCCTTTAATTTGTTGAAACAAAATTGAGATTCCATCTTTTTTTCTCAACAATTTTGTTATTAATTCTCAGACCAATACTCGAAACGTCAAAATTTTGTCATAGTTGGAGAGTCATTCAAAACAGAGTCTAATGTCAAAATCTCGAATCTGTCATGAGGTTATGTTTATTATGTTTGAAGTCATATCCTACTACACATGAACAGAAGCATGATGACTAAAAACTCAAAGGTGCAAACCTCACATACATGCAACTTTTGGTTAAAACATACCTCCGCATCTGATCGAGCAAGCAATATTAGTGGTGGCACACCTCCTTCTTCACCAATAGCAATGCTATCACAGGATGAACAAATAATTGATAAACGAACAAAATATAAATATTTACCAAACAAACATAACACGTAGATAAAGTGGAACTTATAATCTATACAGCTGCTAGCAGAAAACAATACTCGGCTGTCGCTCAGCCTTGAGTCATTAAGATCTCGGTCTAATTGCAAACACTTTTGATCATTAATATGGACTCTCAATTAATCGAGCATTAGAAGAAGAAATATAAAATAAATTAAAGCAATCCGAGAACATACCTATTTGCTTCTGACACAGACAATCCCCAGAGAGCACCAGCAGCCCTCTCCTGAAGGCCGGGGGAGGCATTTGTGCTGGAATTTGCTAGAGCAACCTAATAACCAGAAATGAATTAAAAACTCACATGAGCAGGAATTTTTTCTTCCAAAGAGCTAAAATCTAGTGCCTAATAGATGTCTGATGATAATATTTAGTGACTCAAAACATTGGTTGAAGGAAAAGTAATAATAATAATGTCAAGCAGAAACTGTGCTCAAGGACAAAATCAAAAGAAAATGTCATACCAATGCCTCAACTCCACCAGACACAGCTATTGCTTCTCGATTTCTGTCGTCAAAGGATAAATTCCATACTGCACCAGCAGCTTCTTGCCTATAAATCAACCATCAATGATGATATTTCCATTCTCAACAGCATTACGTATTATTTAAACACTAACAGATCTGTCTAATTTAAGAAAAAAAGTTAAGAAATCTATCATTGAAACATCAAGGCCAATCTCACCTAACACCTTCATGAGGAGAGCGAATAAGCTGCAAAAGAGCATCAAGAGCTCCGGCCTCTTGTCCTACTGCAGCATTATTACCATTGCTATCCCCATGAGCAGCCAAATTTGCCAAAGCACGAGCTGCCTGGACAATAAGATCAAGGAAAAATAATCAGATAAATTGTATATTTTTCCCCTCTTTCAAAACTGGCACAGAGATATTTTATGTATTGTGTAGTGAATGTTAAGATTAAGTCAATAAACTCTAAAGAAGCATCTCAAAAACATGTGAAAAATAAAACATCTGGAGACTTGTTCAGAAAAGTGCCTACAGACTGGTGAACTTCCAAAGTAATAATGTAAAGCAGAATATTGAACGTGGAAAAAGGCTAAAATAGGTCTAGCCCATGCAGTAATTGTGCACAATTTCAGTCCATCACAGCACAAGCTTCCAAATTAGTTCAGGTTTTGAGTAGGCGGGCGCAGCTGAAGCAGGCAATCGCTAACTGCATGGTCTATTGGTCTGAATCTTTACCAAAATTTCAACCGTGATCACTCAGGGGACTCTTATGGGGGAAAACAAGTAAAAGATGATGCTAACTCACATAAAAGAAAATGACCAACTGTGTTGACATTCTGTTATGGCAAATTCAACAGCGGAAATATGAACAGGGTCCACAATTGATCGAACTAACAGCATTTATGCATAGAGCCTATCAACTTTTATGGAAATGTGAACCAGGGATTTGTTGAGGTCAGCATAAATCTAAGAAGTTGATAGAAGAGATTTTCTATATTACTAGTCTTGACACCTCGATAGTTGTATATTTACCATCCACAACTATCTCCCCAGATGTTGCTCTCTTCTGGACCAAGAGAAGAAAAAGTATGGAAAAAACCTCATTGGGTAACAGTAGCTTCAAATTCATGGTTAAAAATCGGAATATTTGGTTAACTAAAAGAGAAAATTACCTGCTCTTGCACTCCTTCAATCTTGCAATTCCGAGCTAGTCTCGTCAAAGCACGTACACCACTAACAGAGGCAACTTCAATGCTGCATTTGTCATCAGCAGCCAAATTTGCAAGGGCACCAGCTGCACGTTCCTATATCAATCAAAGATACAGCCACAACCTTGTTAAGCCTATTATAGCAATGTGGCCTCTACTCCACAGAAATACACATAAAGCCTTCAACAAAAGGGAAATCGGAATCCAGAAGAAAACTGTGGAGCGTACCAAGACTCCATCACCGTCGGGAGAACTTGACCATTTGAAGATAAGGTCCACTAAAGCTTTTACTCCACCAGCTTCGGCAATGTCACCCTAAAAATTGAAACTTGTATTTCTTAACTTCGAGAATAAGCATCAAACGAGAAGCAAATACGAACAAAGTAAACAAAATAAAGCAGAACCTTGTGTTCATCACCAACAGATAGGTTCCACAGTCCTCCTGCAGCCTCTTCGGCAACTAATCTGTTGGCAGACCTAGCAAGATTTACAAGAATGCCTATGCCTCCTTCCTCCGCCACAGCTTTCGCAACATTAGCATTCACGGATAAGTTTGCAATTGCCTACATGCAAAATCAATTTAAATAGCATGAGTTTGATTACCATAAATGATGATATAGCTTTAAGACTCAACGAATAAATTTCTATTGTAAATTGTGCCTCTGGAAAAAAAAAAAAGGAAAGTATAAGGGATAGTGACGAGATCATCAAAATGAGACAACAAAAGAATAATTTTCACGCACAAAATGAATTTAGAAACAAAGCATCTATACTAGAAATATTACCTTAGCAGCTTCTGACTGAAGCCCCTCACGCCATGAGCGTACAAGGTTTAGTAGAAGGCATATGCCATTATCTCGTATAACAGCCTCAGCCCTTCCAGTATCAATGCTGGCATTTTCATCATCGATTACAACAAAAGTTGCAAGAGCCGTGGCTGCCCTTTCTTGAACTTCCTCCTGGGCACTCTGCATGAAACTAAGTAACAAAGTTG
This sequence comes from Prunella vulgaris, assembly GCA_026898435.1. Taxonomy (NCBI): domain Eukaryota; kingdom Viridiplantae; phylum Streptophyta; class Magnoliopsida; order Lamiales; family Lamiaceae; genus Prunella; species Prunella vulgaris. The sequence continues at coordinate 111,182 of JAPKLY010000245.1, read as the reverse complement.
TGCCTTGATTGAGCCAGAACTCATCTAAACCAGGCGGATTGCTCTCAGAAATACGTAGAAGTGAATAGGATATAACCCATTCCAGCCAAGTCATGATCTTGCCTATTTTCTTATTATTCTCAGAATTTCTCCAATGCAGAAAAATGTTCCCGTCGTTCTTTGGCTTATCGACAAATAAGTTACCTACTCCTTTAAGAATGTCGGTGAAGATAGCCAAGACAACTTTAACTTTATGATTGTTATCAGAAACAAAGGTGGCATCCTCCTCGAGCACATAACAATTCAAGGCACATAAGACCTTTAAACTTGGCGAGGATGAGAACAGTCTTGAAACGACATTTGGGCTTATATCTGTTCTAGAAACATCTAAACCAATCAGATGCTGCAACTTTCCCCAGTGCTCTGCTACTAAATTCCATTTTATGCTAGAGGTCCCCGCAACCGAAAGAAAATGAAGCGATGCTACATTTCCCAGGGCAGTCTCATCCACCTTTCGGCAGTCGATGAATCCAATATCCGTCAGATTTTTGCAATATTTTGCTAAAGCATTGATAGCATCTGCATTCACTTCATTAACACCCGAGATGCGAAGTTTTCGTAGTTTTGGACAACAAATTGCAATTGCTTTTATAGCATCACTGCTGATCTTTTCACAGAAATCTGGCCCAATCTGAAGGCACTCTAGTGCTTCATGTCGTGCTGCAAGCACAGAGAGGGATGCATCGGTCATTCTCCTGCAACTATCGCCGTTTATCTCACGTAAATTCTTAACACGAAGAGTTATAATAGCATCAACGGATTCAGGACCACGAAACTGAAGCCTCTCAAGACTCTGACACATTGGGGAAAGTGATGCTGCTGCTGCAACATCAAATTTGTGCGACCGGAGATCTAATGCCTGCCACAAACACGGAGTTTTACCAAGAGTCCACCATGTCCGGCACGTTGAGGACAAACTAGCTCGATCACGATAGTTCAGACATGAGAAAAGCTGAATTACTGTATCATCAGGCAATTTAGTCCAGTCAAGCACCCCCCGCTCATCCAACTTCAAATTCTCGTCAATCTCATGGAAATCCGACTTCTCTTTGTCTGCCCTCGCAACCCTCCTCCTCACTCTCCTTCGCATACTTGATTCAAGCTTGGCAAATAGCAATCATTCCAAATGACACACGAACAACAAATGATGCACACACAATGCTAAAGCCAAAGGGACTAACAGCCTGAGAAACAGCACAAAAAACATGAATTTTCTTTGCTTAATCGATATGAGGTGTTATGCCACCAGTTCTAACCAATTACCTACTATAAGGAAGTCTTAACAATTTCCCAAGAACTGAAATTGCCACATCCAATGATAAGAATCCCCACAAAAGGCAACCAAGTTTGAAGACTCGATTCTTTCACAACACTGGGCCCAGAATTGGAAAACACCACACTTTCAAAACCTGAAACAGGTTAAGTTACCTACAATTAGCCAAATAGGAGTGCCCAAATTTCTTGCAAAAACCAAGATATAATATTTAATAAGACCCTTTATTCATTTGTGAATAAAGATGATGACATAAATCACACAAATGCATCATAGTCAAAATCAGTCAAGATTAAAAAAAAAATTCTCCTTCAAATCGGTGTTGCAGCATTCTTGGCCTTCTAGTAAAACCCTAAATCCCCAGTCCGGCATTAAATTTATTGCCTCAAAAAGACAATCGCATCCACGAAACTCACTGCGTATATATATGATGAGTGATGCACATCAAGAAATAGATTATACCACAAAAGCTTTGAGCTTGGGAATTGCCATTACCTCCACATACAATAGAAAGATAGATAGCTATGTGCAGAGAGAGAGAGAAGAGAATTGTCAAGTAATTACAGCATCAAATATGTGAGAGAAGGCAAAGCCTAAAACTTGACCACCACCTCATAGCCTAGTCTCCTCCCTTTCACGCGCACGCCCACAGCAAATCTGTCAATGGTGTGTGTATGTATACAATGGTCTGAAACCCACCATCAAACAAAGATGGAAAGGATTGTCCAAAAATATAATCCAATTCAATGTAGCGATTTAGTCCAATGGTAAAGTGTAAACCATCCGGATTTTGATTTTAATTTTCAGAAAATTTGATTAATTTGCTTAGATTTTCCGACATGGTTCACTATTAAATGTTGTAACAAGTATATATTTAAATATATATATATATATAGTCCGAGTTTTAATATAAAAAAAATGTCGAGGATTCTTTGTAGTTGTCTTGTCTATCATACCATTATAATATTTTTTAAGTATTTTCTGATTATATTACATTCATCACTTAAATTAAGGAAAAAAAAATTCTCAATACCAAATTTGGGGAGTTCCTTTTGTAGATTGTTTTTTTTTTTTCTGAAAAAGAAATATATTAATTAAACAGCCGAAAATTCGGCAATTACACCATCAATAATAAAATCTGGAATCTGAGATGAAAAAAAGTTAGAATGACAAAAGAAACTAAATAATGTTAAATGGTGAGCAACGACATTCCCAATTTGTTTAGTCTACCGGAATAAGATGTTCGTAAAGCACGAACTAAGCTCGAGAATTTCAGCCACCACCTTTTCAAAAAAAGACAAATCGGGCCTTGGATGTAGCATTGTATTAATCAGAACTTGAGAATCAGATTCTGCAATAACAATTGTAATGTCACGCTATTGCACTTTTTTTTAAACCTCGGAGCATTATTTTTGTGGTGTAAATACTCGACTTTGTAAACCTCCAAGCTAACACACCCTCCGCCCCATATTTAGAAATAGGAAGCCTCGTGATTCGATGAATCTCTTCCATTGAGAACTCTTGTTCTAAATGCTGCAAATTCCACGTTCGAGTGCTAAGAATAAAAAGATCAGCAGCAGTTCACTTATTAATCTGATAATTTCCCTCAGATGTCACCATTAGATCTCCACCATAAAAAATCCATGGTTCTGCTCGTGCATTAATGGATCGTCCATCTCCCACCACCCACATCAATCCCTTTTCTAATAGCTTCCTTTCAGCAAGAATCAAGTGAAACTGAAATTATATCTCATTATAGCATTTTGAAATTTACCCTAAAAAAATAACAGGCATTTAAAATTTTAAAGTACGAGCTAGCAATGAACCACCCATGTAACAACCTCCAACCTTGCTTCACAAGCAAAGCTCGACTGAAGGTCTCTAGATTTCTAATCCCGAAGCCTCATTCTCGACGTGGTTTATTATAGGGGTGGATGGTACGACATACCGAATTTTTTTTCGTCATACCGTTACCGTACCGAAATTTTTGATATCGAAAAATATCATACCGTTGTCATGCCAAAAATTTCGATATACCGAAATTTCGATACAAAAAAAAATTCATACCGTTTTCATATCAAAAATTTTGATATGACAATGGTATACCGAAAATTTCGATAAATTTGATATTTTTCGATACGATAAGTGCAGTATACCGGTATTTTCGATATTTCCTCCACCCCTAGGTTTACATATTATGTATATTATGCATATAAACTACCATTATTAAAAAATTAAATGTATTTTTATAATATTGATAATATATATAAATAACAGTGATATTGTTTATACGTACAGTGATACGAGTTCATATGAACCCGGGTTCATAAGAGTACTACTATGCTAATTTTATTTTTTCTGTCGTATTTTTTGCAAGATGTCATTGATCTCACGCTTACACTTAATCACTATAAAAAAATTTAGAGTGGGTTTATATTAAAATAGTTAATAATATAAATTATATTTTAATTTCATGAATAATTATTTAAGTTTTAACATTATTAATCAAAATATTAAATACTTTAGATAGTTCTTTTGAAGACTTAGAAATTTTTAAATTTAAATATTATAATATTATATTAAATATGAATGGTTGAAATATTTATTGTTATTGATATTTATTAAAAATATTATATCACCAGTGGCTTTGTTTTTTTTTTTTTTTGCAATTGAGATTCTAGATTATTATTATTAAATATGTGATATATTAAAATTATTAAAATAATTTTAAAATAAATTGATATGAATTAATTTTATATAAAAAAATTATGAATAATAAAACGTGATAGATACGAGGATGAAAGTTACACTTAAGACAAGAGAAAAAAATAATATTCATTTTATGAAATTGTAACGTATGTGACACATCAAACTATATTAATTAATCAGATTTTAAATAAGCGAAATCATAAATAAGTAATCAAGAAAATATTTGAATTACATCCATATCACAATTTGTATAAATCTGAACTTAATTTTATTAAATATCAATGTTATAAATATATTACTCCCTCCGTCCCGTAGGAATTTACACCCTACGGGACGACACATTTTTTAAGAAAATTGTTTTATATATAAAGTAGTGGCGTATGAGTAAATATGTGTAAAGATTTGTGAGTGTGCACGTAAATTAATGTTTTCTTTTTTGGCAGTGTGCAAATTTGTGTGGGACGTCCCAATAAGGAAAGTGTGCAAATTCTTGTGGGACAGAGGGAATATTAATATTATAAAATAATAAAATTAATTTTTTTTTATAATAATAATAATAGTATGTTTATTGTTATGAATTTATGAGAATTCACGACACCAATTCATTCATTTAATATTACTATTTCGTGTTAAAATTATTTTTGTCATAGATAATACTCCAACAAGCTACGTGTCAATTTAGGAAGGCAAACAAAATCCCTTTGACCGTTACTCTACGCACCTTCCCTTGAACTTCACGCATAAAGACTTGTACCTTCTCGAACGCATATATAGCACCAGAAAAACGCCTTCCCTTCATCACCAATCATCGCACGTGGCTCGGAGTTGATCTCCGAATGACGTCATCAAACCCATCGTCGACGTCATCATTTTTCTCTCACTTCTGCTTGAAAGCTCTGCGATCGAAACCTCTGCCGAGGGATGTCAACGCCGGCGTCGTTGCGGGTCCCGGCGACGGCCTCGTACGGCGGCTTGGCGTCTTCGATTTGATTCTACTCGGCATTGGCGCATCTATTGGCGCCGGAATATTCGTCGTCACTGGTACCGTTGCTCGGGATGCTGGTCCTGGTGAGTTTATCTTCTTAATTCAGTTTTAGGTCTTCTATTTTTGTTTGCTGAATCAAAAAAGGTATACTTAATCTTTTGACTGAGCTAAACTTCTGAGTTATTGAATATGCATATATAGATATAACTGATAAATACCTGTTAAAAAATGATTAACCACTAGTTTGATTCGGATTGCACTAAAGTTTTCAATGCTTTAGTATTGAAAATAGGCGATGATATTAGACTTTTCTGCTAATTCTGTATCTTTATGATATTCCTCCCCTTAAGGTGAAGTATAACTGTTCTTCTGATTTTCCAATGCAGGAGTTACAATTAGTTTCATCATAGCAGGAGCCTGTTGTGTGCTCAATGCACTCTGTTATGCTGAATTAGCTACTCGTTTTCCAGCAGTTGTTGGGGGAGCATACCTATATACATACTCAGCCTTCAATGAGCTCACGGCTTTTCTTGTTTTTGCTCAATTGATGCTTGACTATCATATTGGTGCTGCTAGTATAGCCCGAAGCCTAGCGAGCTATGTGGTAACCGTGCTGGAGCTGATTCCATTCCTCAAGGATAACATTCCAAGCTGGGTTGGGCACGGTGAAGAAGTTCTTGGAGCTTTATCTATTAATATATTAGCTCCTATCCTCTTAGTTCTTCTCACTGTAGTTCTGTGTCGCGGTGTTGGAGAGTCTTCCATGCTTAATTCAATCATGACCGTAACAAAGGTTTCTATATATCCAAAATTTAATTTTTCCAAAACTTTGCTGAAAGGGGAGTCTGGCATGGGAATTTAATTTTGTAGTACTTATCAAAAGAATAGCAGCTAGTGAACATAATATTCATCAGTTGGCAATTTGTTTCTTTGCATTTGTTCTAAGTTTTATGTATTACCGAATGTGACTGATCTAAACTAAAAATTTCAGAATATTGACATACATTTTCTGAGGAGTAGTTATGAAATTTGTTGGCACTAGAGGCAGGCATCAATATAAATTAACATACTAGTGAATTTGGCCAATATAATTAAACATTAAAAGATCAGATACATTTACTTTTTTACTGTGCTTGAAATAAAACTGAGGGCTGTGATTGAGTTCCTGTGATGATTGAGAATTTATAGGAAACATGGAGTTTACATCCCAGTATTCCTCAAGATATATTTAATAATTTAGAATCCAATGCTAATGTTGTTTCAGCGTCCTTTGTCCTGCTTTATATGGGAATGAAATTTTTTACGTCGCAGTTTCCACCAGAGAGGGAAGAACATATTATGAGAATAGGAAAAGATATAGTTACTTTGGGTCTCATAGTAGATGAATTTTTTACTTGAGTATTAGTTACGTTCTTTTAGGCACTGTTTAGAATGTAAATTTTTTTGGTTCATATTGGGGAATTGATGGATGCAGTAAGGTGGGAGTAGCTATTAATGGAAGTATACTTGAATCACTGTCAGGATTGAATTGCTTATTCATGTAGGCACTCTTTTGCAAAGTCACTGGCTTTACTGGAAAATGACAGGCATAATGTCTTCAATAAAAATTAGACGAATTGCAACTAGAATTGCAACTAAAACAGCATAGCTGTATGGGTTTCTTTAGTGCTTCTCATGCATGCACGAGGGTTGTAGCTTTCTTGCTCGTTATACTTAACCTTCTCCATAATTCTGAATTCAATGTTGCAAATGATGATCCCACATAGCTGTCATAACAAGATCCTGTATGCAGGTTATCATTGTTCTTTTTGTCATCATTATTGGAGCATTTGAGGTTGATATCTCAAATTGGACTCCTTTTACCCCAAATGGTTTTAAGTCAATATTGACTGGAGCAACTGTGGTATTTTTTTCTTATGTTGGATTTGACGCAGTTGCTAATTCCGCTGAAGAATGCAAGAGACCTCAGGTATGTCAAAAGCAGATGTATTGACATATCAGACTTAATTTTGGTTCATCTTTATCATGCTTCCTCAATCTTTGATGTTTCAGAGGGATTTACCTTTGGGCATAATCGGTAGCCTCGTTGCTTGTATTGCATTGTACATTGGTGTGTGCTTAGTTATCACCGGAATGGTTCCATACCAATATCTTGGGGAAGATGCTCCTTTGGCTGAAGCTTTTACATCCAGGGGCTTGAAGTATGTATCTGTCCTAATCAGCTTCGGTGCTGTTGCTGGACTTACTACAACACTTCTTGTTGGGCTTTATGTTCAAGTGAGAACTGCACGTTCTTTTAAAATTTGACTAATATCTTATTCTTGTTTTGATGTGGCCAAATAGTCATTGCTTGATTCCACTTGCAGTCTCGGTTATATCTGGGACTCGGAAGGGATGGCTTACTACCAGCTATATTTGCCAAGGTACACCCAAAACGGCATACCCCTGTCCATTCACAGGTTTGGGTTGGTCTTGTTGCCATCATCCTGTCAGGACTTCTTAATGTGCACGTGCTCTCACATATTCTCTCAGTTGGGACCTTGGTATGCTGTTATTAAAAGTATAATTTCTATTTGTACTGTTCAGTTATCCTCCAAAATTGCATTATTGCATTTAAGAAACTAAACATGAATGACTGTGAAAGAAAAATACACCTTTTCACTCTGCTGTCTATGAAAAAAATTGTTCCAGACGGGGTATTCAGTTGTTTCCGCATGCGTGGTAACCCTTCGCTGGAATGACAAGACTTCAAGTCAAGCATCTAGAATTTCTTCGAGGACAGAAGGCATCATTTGCCTTTCTACGATTGCCTTTAGTGGTTTTGCAGCTGGGGTCTTCTTCCGTTTTGGTGCTTCATTTGTTTTTATAGTTTTGGCAACTGCTATTGCAATCTTTTCTGGTGCAGCTCTTTACCTTCGGCAAGTAAGTAAAACTCATTTCTAGAACCCTATGCTTCATTAATTGCGTAAATTCCTATCAACACTAGAATTTGCCATGATCGAAGACATTATCTGATTTTACCTCAATCTACTACGTAGTTGACTTGGTTTTCTGCAGGTCTACACTAAACCACCGGGTTTTTCGTGTCCTGGAGTTCCCATCGTTCCATCAGTTAGCATTTTCTTCAACATTTTTCTGTTCGCTCAGGTAATTGAGATGCTTTGAAACTAGCTTCATAAAACCAGGAATATGCAGAGAGATGTACACAAGTATATATGTGCTTTGTTTTTTATTCATCATTTGTTTTGCAGCTGCACTATGAAGCCTGGGTGAGATTTATAGTCGTGGGGATCGTTTCAATTGGAATCTATGCAGTTTATGGACAGTATCATGCGGATCCTCACGCTTCGAACGATGCTATTGTTTACCATCGTGCACCAGCCGAAGAAACATACGACTAGTTTACTCTCTCTGTGTACTTTGTGTTGTAATATTTGTACTCCACCACATCTCTAGATTGTACCTTCGTAGAAATACTAATAGAGCCTCGGTGCATAGTGCAAATATAGTTTTTCCTTTGGAAGAAAGCAAGTGATAGAATTGTATATGTATAGAGTCTCCATTTTGCTTATGTTCATTAATGACCTTTTCCATCTTCAAAATTTAACTGCACCGAATTTTATGTTTTAGGGGTATATAAATAGATAGATGAGTTAAATCTTTATGACTGGAATTTCAACATATAACATACTAATAATGGAGTAAGTTAGGGCTAATGTTAATAGCATATCAAACTATATCAGGTTAAGTTTAAGAAAAGAGTTACACAATGACGATGTTGTATACAGTTCCATTATTTATTTTGTGAAATCATGGATCCCGTTACCAATTGCTCAATAATAAAAATGAAATTATGGGTTCGAATTACCAATTGCTCGATGAGGAGAGGTACGCTAGAATTCATTTGTCCTGGGTTGAAAATGTTTTCTTTACCAAACATGCACAACTCTTAAAAAAGTGAGAGATTTTCAACTCAAAATATTAACAGTTTTAACATACGATGTGCACATGCTAACTAGTGCATACAAATAAAGTGATTGATAACCATTTATTAGTATTGACATATTCCTAAATAATACCATATGGTTTTTCCAAGTGTTAACATTGCAATAGTTTAAAACTTCTGTTGTGGGCAAAAAATTTATACTCTGTTTTGGTAGTGTTTGTACCGAGGTGGACACATTACAAAAAAATATATATATATAATGAGTGGAGTTTTGTGAAATATAAAGTGAAGAAAATTGGTTGTATTATGTGTAATATGGATCCAAAGACAAAATGTAATAGCAATTCTTAGAAAGATGTAAATATTGTGAAGGTGTAGTTTACATTTTTTTTTTGTTTTTTTTGTGTAAATAATTGTGGGATGAACGAATAAAAAAATGTGCATATAATTGTGAGGCGGACAAAAAAGAAAAGTACACAAATAATTGTGAGACGGAGAAAATAGATTGTTTTAAACATAAATGGTACTCCCTCCATCCCACAATACTTTGCACATTTTACTTTTCAATCTGTTCCGCAATATTTTTTCACACCTTATAAATATCATTACTTTTTAATTTTACACTCAATTCAACTAATTTATTACTTTAATAATATTACACATTACTAAATCATAACATTTCCTTGCAAAGTGTTCAAGTTCTAATGTACAAACTGATGTGTGGCAAAAGAAATAGTACTTCATAAAAAAAAAATATCTATTGAAAAAATATAACTTCCCCTGGTCTAAATAAATTATGTCCATTTCTTTTTGTTGATTTCTCCAATTTCATTATATTTTTTATATAATACTATTTATAATATTTTATATTCACTTATCAACCACTACTTATTCACTCAAATCATCATTCATTCAATTTTCAAAAAAAATGGACTGATACGATTCAATAATTCAATTTTTTTTAAATGTTCCGACAATTATGGAGAGCGGTTAGAATTCCTCACTGCTGCTTCGAATCTTGATCGTCTCCTCTGGTTTATTGATCTCTTCTAGGGTTTCTGGTGGGATCCTTTCTCTCGCTTATTTTGTGATCATGTCGAACACTCTGCATTCGAATTTCATAAAGGATCGATTATCTGAATTTTTGCACACATCTCGTGATGGCAAAAGATTTGTGGGCGATGACCCTGGCGACTCCTCATCTGCAACTTCTCAGGCACGGCCAAATCCGGATTGTGATGTGATTAAGGCTATGGATACTTTCTTTCCAGGTTTTTACCAATACGTACACTTCTTCTCTGAGCGCGATTCCACGATGGAAAATCCAGGGACTACTGAATGTGAGGACGCCTCAGGCGATCCGAGGCTTCTTTCACGGGACGCCGGGAATCCTCCGCTGGTTCCCGACAAATCCGATAATATTGTTCCTCCCTACTCTGACCTTAGGTCTAGACCGACACAAATTGATTTTCTTGGAACACATATTCCTTCTTTGCAGGGCAACGGGGCTGTGCAGGCGCAGGATGATTCTGGGGCTCTCCCTACGACACCAGATTGCACCTCAGCCACCTTGATGGATATTGATCCAGCTTCCTTCGTACTTCGCCAAAACATACCAGACCCTCCTCATAGGTCTATGGGTGACCTGGATGCGGACATTGGGCCTCATCCATTTGTACAGCCTGGGTTGAGACACCAGCCTGTTACTGATGCACAGAACGGTAAGAGAAGATCGTTCGCACATGTAGTTACCGGGGGTACTGCGACGACTCCTGGGAAAGATCATCCCTCGGGCCCCAATCCGGTTTCTAAACCAGTTAGGCAGGGTGAGTTTTACATTGTAGAGGTGGATGAATTGGAGTATCAACAAAGTGTAAGGGACTTTGGTAATGCTATTATTGGTCGCATGTTTACTCAACCGGGGAAACCGTTGTTGACTCGTTTGGATCTTCTGGAGGCACTCGAGGGTGCTTGGCGATTATCTTCAGATTTAAAGTTAATTCCTATAGGGAAAGGTTATTTCATGGTGCTTTTTGGTTCGGAAGTAGATAAGGACAGGGTGGGTAAACATCGAAGTTGGCAACTTGAGTCGGGACATTTTCGACTGCAAAATTGGGTCTCGGATTTCATTCCTAACAAGATCAATACTTCTTTGGTCCAGGTCTGGGTACGTTTCATGGACCTGCCAATGGAATACTGGCATCCGAAGATTTTGGAATCACTTGCTGTTGTTGTAGGGAATTTAATCCGGGTTGATAGAAATATTGTGGAACGCACAATGGGACATTATGCACGTATGCTTATTGAGGTGGATTTGAAAAATAATTTGGAGCAACGGATTATGTACAAGAGGGCTAACCAATTTGCTTTCACCACGTTACACTATGAAAATCTTCCGGAGCTTTGTAGGGAGTGTAATGTAGTGGGGCACTCAACTAGCAAATGCCCCAAGTCTGGGTAGGTTAAACTGGGCCTAGAAAAGAGTGGAAGGAGTCGAAGTAGGCAAAAGAGACGGAGTACTCTGGCACAAGAAGTAGGTCATAACACCGGACAAGCTGCTCACATGGATTCTGATTTGGTTAATGAGGCGGCATGTCTGGCTGGAGGTGAGGGTATTTTGTTGAATTCTCCTCAGCGGGAGGAGGATTAAGTCTGGCTTTGGTTCCTCTTAACTCTGACTCCTCAGCACCTGCTGCTACGGATGCAGATTTAGGCTGGGAGAAAGTCCGGCCCTCTCAATTATGGACAAAATTTCGATTCCCGGATGTTTTTATACCAACTGGTGTCCCAATAAAAAAGGCCCTTCGCAGGGTAGAGCCCGCCCCACCTCACAGGGTTCCGCACGGGATTTCGGGATAACAGTTGAGGCCTGTTACAAGGCCACCCCCTGGGCTTGCCATTGGGCAGCAGGGGTGTAGTGAGCTTCGCCATACACTTGCACAGCGCGACAACACTCTCTCTGCAGCTGGTTTGCAGCAAGGTGACTACTCTTTGCCGGTGGACACTGCTACATTTGTGATTGATAACCTGGCTCCTAAGTCAAAGGAGATGGCTTTGGTTGCGCGTCGAAGCTGTGCGGACCGACTAGAGGAGGATGATATGTATTCCCAGCCGCCGAAGTACGGCTCAAATTTGGATCGATGATTTATTGTCCTGGAATACTCAAGGGTTAGGGAATGATCAAACACAAAATGTGTTGTTGGCCCATTGTTAGTTACATAAACTGGATGTGGTGGCGGTTTTTGAACCCAAAGTTCTATTTTTGAGCATCCCGATTGGATTTTGGCGATTAATTAATCTCACGTGTGTTGCGCAAAATGCGAGGTTGCGGCTATGTCCTAACATCTGGGTTCTTTGTCGTCCCTCCCAGGTTTCAGATTTTCAAGTGAGTTATTTCTTAGATCAATGTATAATTCTTACATCTACCATAAATGGTCAAGTTTGAAACTTTGGGTTTGTGCATGGGCAGAATTCTTACATGTTGAGGAGGAATTTATGGTTTGATTTATAGTCTTCTTCGGATGGGAACTCTCTGGTAATGGGGGACTTTAATGCGGTTCTGGGGCGCATGTGCGTTTTACTCAGGGGCGTTCTTATAATATTTCTTCTCAAGAGTTTAGGGCCTTTGTGGATGAAGCACGCTTGGTTGACCTTGAGTCTACGGGTCCGACTTATACCTGGAGTTCACGCAACACCAGGCATGGTTTTCTTGCAACGAAGTTTGATAGAGCGTTAGCCTCCATGGGATTCATTTCGGTTTGGGCTAAATAATCTTTGGAGGTGTTGAGTCGACACTCGTCGGATCACCATCCACTTGTGTTATCTCTTTCTATGCTTGGGGACATTCTGACTTTTCCTTTCCATTTTCAGAGCATGTGGGCATTACATGAGGGTTTTAGGCCGTTGGTGATTGAGAGTTGGACAGCGCCACTCCGGGCACCAGATCTGATTATGTTAGTGATACGGAAGTTGAAGAAGTTGAAGAAAAGTTTGAGGATTTGGAACAGCTAGGTTTTTAGGAATATTTTTATCCAAGTGGAGAAGGCTTACAGCGCATTATTGGATATTCAAAAGGAGATTCACCTATATGGGGATTCAGATGATAGAATGGGGATAGAGGTTGAGCGACAAATTGTTTGAACCACATTTTGGGAGCACGACAGGAGTTCTACATGCAGCGGAATAGAACACGTTGGTTAAAGGACGAGGACCAAAATTCTTCCTTCTTCCATGCTTTGCACAAAGTTTCTTCAGCTCCTTTGGGGATTAGAGAGATGTACATTGGGGAGGTCTTATCTCAGGACTTAGCGGATATTGGCACACATGTGATTAATTTCTACAAGACTCTTTTTACTGAGGATGAGTAGCTTGTTGGGGACTTTGGTTTCCTCGACTATTTCCCATTTAAGGTTGTGGGGGATGTTGATAATGACTCTTTGATTTCGTAGCCTGTTTGCCTAATATGTGTATACAATCACGTAAGTGTACGTGGACGTTGTCGTATTCGGCAATTGACCAAATTATAATATCGAACTCAGGGAAACGAGGCTTGATAAGCAAGAATTGATTGTTCAACAAAGGTGATTAACTACAAAAGGTAAAAAATTGTCTCGAGTCCTATCTACTTTCAACAAGAATCAAAATATCTAACTATCACCTTTGATAAGATGAGCAAGTGTTGGAGGTGTGTGCATTGGAGTATTTTAATTATGAGTTCATCTAATTACTTATCAATCCTAGCATGCATAAGTATCACTTAGGGTGTGTTTTGTTTTAAGGATAACTTGATCTATCCCGCCAAGACATGCATGTTTTGGCGGGATAGATCAAGTTATCCTTAAAATAAAACACACCCTTAAGGTATTAATCAAGCTAATAGACTCTATCAAATGCTTAGTTTTCACTAGAACACTTAATACTCTAATTGTGAGGTTCTTAGCTCCTAAGCAATTCTCATTGACATAAAAGCAATAACACAAACACTTGGTGTGCACAATTATCAATCATGAACTTCATTGAATTAACTCAATTCTCATATGTTGCTAACTCAATTAGGCTCAAAACATCCAAATGCATACACCAAGAGTTCAATCAATCAACAATATAGAGAATTAATACATCAAGCTATCTCATACATGCAATGGATTAATAAGCAATTAAACTACACCATAATCTCCATACACCAATGCAACAAAGGTATTAGCCCATGGCTAATTGGCAATTAAAAACTACAATTAAGCTAATAAAATTCATGATTAACACTAATACAAGAGAATTAAGAGTAATCTTACCAAATGTAGATGAAATAGAAATTCACTCCACAAACCTTCAATAGCTATCTTCTAATCCGGAACTCAAAACGAGAAACCCTACCATACAAGCGTAGCTAACGATGAAAGGAATCTAATGCAATGAACGGATCGAAATTCTAACGGTTAGATCAAAAGTATTCAAGAATTAAGAATGAAAATCAAAAGATAACCCACTTGGTAACTACCTCTAGTCTCTCTCTAAACTATCTAATGAAAATCTAAGAATGAAATGAAATCTAGATGCTTAAAAATCTGATCCATGGGGTATATATAGTGCTCCAAACATTTAGACTTAATTGTCCTTCATTAAATGCATGAAAAGATGACTTTGCCCTTAATTTTTCAAAATTCTGGAACGATGCTCAAGCAGCTTCACAAGGACGCTCGATCAGCCTTGATCGAGCGGTCCACAACATCAGGTCGTGCGTGGGTCTTCACTTTGGACAGAAATCTTGTGCTCGAACAAGGGCTAGTTTCACTCGATCACAACTTTATTGGCGCTCGATCATAGTTCAAGTCCCGACGTTCGTTTTTGACTTTTTTCGTTTCAATCCAATTGCTCGTCCAAGCTTCCTAGGCCTTCCTCTTGATCATCTAAGTTTTTCCAAATGCTCGGATCACGTCATCTCATCTTCTTCATCACGATTTCCTAAATTTTTCCCTATTTAACCTATAAACACGACTTTCTTGCACAAAAGGGTGAAAAACACAATATATAGCATATTAGGGTCAATAATGCATACAAATCACTCAATATCATGCTAGAATATACCAAATATAATGTAATTATTACCCTAATCACACCCTCAAACTAGATCGTTGCACGACCTCGGGCAATGAAGCGATAAGATAAGGGGAATAATTGTATCAATGAGCAACTAATACACAATCAAATACCACATATACATCACCTAATATCATGCAAATCTATAAATTTAGTATCATCTAATCAACAATCTACAAAAACTCAATCAACACATGATCAAGTCAATGAGTCAAGATCCTCACAAGAAAGTGTATAACTCAACTCTCAAGTGTATGAGGTTCACTCTATCATCACACAAAGTACATCCACTACCATAGGCTTGGCAAGAGTCTCAAATTCTCCACCACTTAATTGATAACTTCGTTCACAAATCAATGAGGACTTTCATAGGTTGTAGTGTTGGCTCTTTGGCAAGGTAGGGAAGTTTAGGATAAAAGTGACTAAATATGATTAGTAAAGCATAGAAGGAACATATAAGATCATTTACATCTTCTTGCTATAAGCACTTGTTTCTTCATGCAATTATCACAATCTTCACTTGTCTTAAGCAATTTGCTTCCCTTTTTAGCAACTTGTGATCATACTTACAACACAAGATTCAACCTTTTATGAATTTACTTTGCACATGCACTTTTTATTCCATTCTACTTTAATATTTTTCCACTTTTAGCAATCATTTCTTCATCATCTCACCACCTTTCTTCCTTCTTTTCACTCTACTAATCATAGGGACAAGAGAGGGAGAGTTCAAAAAGGAAGGAAGTATAGCTTCAAGTATGGTTAGCCAAATGAAAGGCTTATAAGGCACAAAATGGCAAACAATGGAAATTATGTCAATGGTGGGCATTTTGGCAAAGTAGCTAATAAAGATCAAAGATGGCCTCATATCATGCTTTGTGAACTAATCATCATGTGTGACCTCAAACAAGACTTCAAGCCAAGTTCTAGAGTGAAAATGCACATCATGGATCTCACATCAAAGAAATATCATCCGTTTTAAATGAAAAATGGGAAAATAAGCTCAAACCTCTCAGGTCAATGTGATCATGACTTATATCATATCAAACATGTACATCTTCTCTATGTAAAAAAGCATCAAAGAATCAACTACACTATAGACAAAAAATGAACTAAGCAATCTATACACTACACTTAACTATGCATCAACTACATCATCAAAACAATCATAAATCCATCTCAATGCAATCCTTTCCCTAAGCTAGCAACAATCAACAATCAATCACCACAAAATATAGGCAAAAATTGGATCATCAATCAAAATAGCAATCAAATCTAACATCCATCATAGCAAAATACCACAAGAATCTCAATCAAGTACACACTAACAATCCCCAAATAAAATCATCAAACTAACAATCCCAAATCAAACAACTCAAATCATAGGAATGGAAGTAAGTAGGGATAGAGGATGTTACCTTCCATGATGAAGTTAGTACCTAAGTGTCCACTTCACGGTGGAGGGTAGTTAGGCATGGTAAAGTGTCTCCCTCCGATGTGCCATGCCATCATGGCACGTTGAGCTTTGAGCAACTCTGTGATGTCCGTACGGATCGCGGTGACGTTCGTACGAATGACATTTTGATCATCTCGAATGGTAGTCACATCCGTACGAAGAGAGGTGAAGTCGGTCCTCAATGACGTGACATCGGTCCTTAGGGACCTCATTCTTGTCCCACGCTTCCATGCTCATGCCTCCTGCTCCTTGGGTACCTCCTCGTTCATACTCCTCTTCTTCTTCCATTTGCTCTTCCTCTTCCTCTTGTCGAGTGCTCGTCTCTCCCCTAGCTCTCTTGCTTGCTCTAGTACCCATTCGGTGGAATGCTCTTGTAATCTCCAAGTGCTTGGGAGTGTCCAACTTCCAATAATCCTCACTCTTCCAAGTAACTAGATTGTAATCAATAAGAGGAAATGGTAAATCATCGAGCTTACCAATGAAGCAAGGTGTCCTCTTCTTCTTAGTGATCATTCTTGTCTTCACTAAGTAAGGTAAGTCAAGATATAACAAACTAAGTCCTTCTTCATTGGGCTCCCACCCCACACTTTGTGCGATATGAGCTATCATTCCATCATACGTGCTATTCAACTTAGAATGTTGATATGAGAGACGATTCTTACAAAGATAAGCTCCAAAATCGGCGGGAATTGATCTCACCATCGAGTAGAGTAGGTAAAGCTCTTCATTCCTAATTCCTCTGGTCTCATGCCTCGCGAACACTGTGTTAGCTAACACCTTTTGTGCATATGCGAAGATCGGGTTGGCAATTTGACAGGCTTTAGAGTGTTGAGCCAAATACTCTTGATCTTCGTCCTTACAAATCTTTCTCCAAAATTCTTGCTCTCGGACAAACCTTTCTTTGGCATAATGGTTGAACTTTGAGATATTGTCATCACAACTGAAAAGTCATGTCAAGCTATGTGCAGTGTTGTTCACTCGGAAATGAATCCGAATAGGCATTCCATTCATCTCAATGAGCTTAAACGTGCTTAAGAACTCCATAATAAGCTTGGGGTAGGTATTTTGGTTCACTTGGAGCAAACCTTTCCACCCTATATTATTGAACAAGTCCTCCACGTCGTCTCCAAAATAGAGGAACTCCACCGTTTCTTTGTGGAAATACCTTGAACTATGAAATTCAATTCTAGCAACCTTCTCAAAAATCTTGAAGTATTCAACATTATCCTCAAAGAATATTCCCAATCTTAATGGATTGAATCCACATTTCTCATAACACTTTTCCTCTAACATTAAATCATTCCATACTCTACTTTGGCGAGAGCTTGAACTAGAAGCTTTGCCTTTTCCTTTTCTAGTCATTTCCTACAAAGCATATTCAAAATATCAACAAGAGAAAGTAATTCTCAATCAAATATCACATCTAATCATGCATATAGCAAGATAAGATTTGAATCATGAGTTATTCAATAAAATTCAAGGAATTCACTAGTCATGTTCACTATTCATCTTAATGCCAATTGCAATTAAATCTCGATTAACAAATATTAATATGTGAATTCATGAAATCCAATCTACCCATGACATCTCTAAGCAATATCAATCAACATCAAGCATGAATACATGAAACGATATCAATTTTGCACAAAAATATCCCAAAATTCATCATTATTCTTACCCTAAAAATTTCAATCTTCAATTCCTTCACAAACTCATCAAATTGACATGAAATTGAGTCCCTAATGGACTACCCATCAATAATAATAATGCTCAATAATACCATCAATTGCAAAAATATAAGCATAGAATAAAAAATCTCCAATTCATGCTCAAGAACCCTAATTAATGGAATTTCTAATTCTTCACAATTCAACCATAGAAATGATGCCAAAATACAAGAATTAGTAAGTAGGGAATATAAAGAACATACCTTTGAAAGGAATTAAGAAGTTCTACAACTTGAAATATAAGACTTTTTCTCTCTTCCCTTCTTGTGTTCTTGGTAGAATTAGAGTAAGAAAATTGAGTGAGTAGTGTGTGTTTGTGTATGGAATCTCCTATTTATATGTGGGGTGTAAAAATGGGTTAACACAAGAAAAATGGGTCAAAACCCTCACATCCAAACCGGCGCTCAAAGACATGCTTTGGACCGCTCGATCACGTACTTCTCCTTGCTTGGACATGGTTGGTTGAGCGGACCGGCTCACCTTGGGCAGGATCTTTCTGCTCGATTTGGGCTCGATTGCGCTCGAACATAGCTTGTTGGGCGCTCGACCACGACCACATTTTTGCAATTTCAAACCATGACCAAAATACACCAATTTCATGCAAGTTTTTCTACACACAACAACTTAAAACTCCAAAAATTACATCACAAATCATCAAGCATCATTGCAAATCAACAATATGAAGAACGAACACACCCCCCCCCCCCCAAACTTTTTCGGATCGAGGATACTAAAAGTTTGGCAAAAAGTGATGAATACGGATTTGCAATGCACTAATTCACCAATAAAAGCATAATCAATACTCAAATAAACCAAGAACAATCCAACTAATCCTAATATGCAACTCCCCAAACTATTATCAACTAAGTGCTCAAAAATCAAAATAGGAGAGTATAGTACCTCAAAATAATGATCATGATGGCAATATAACCTCTTACTTCCAATTCCTACAAAAACCAATCAAATCAAACAAATAAAATTATCAATACTAAAAAGGAAAATCAATCAATAAAAAAAACAAAACAAAAAAAAACAAATGAGGGATGGGTTGTCTCCCATCTAGCGCTTAGATTTAACGTCCCTTAGCCGGACGACACTTAAAGCTGAAGGATGATCAAGATCAACAAGTCTCAATCGACTTGTTACCCCCTTAGGTAAAGAAGCATGACAGTACTTGAGGCGATGGTCATTTGCATAGAACCGCTCTCCCTTACTTCTCAAATAAGCACCACCCCCCATCGAACACTTCCTTTTCCTCTTTCGAATTCACTAAAGCAATCTTTTCCCTTTTCTCAAAATATTCTCTCACACTAGCATCATACTCCAAATCATGAAATTGTGACTTCACATCTACTTTCTTTATAATCTTCATGTCATCCCGAATTAGATTAATGACATTACCACTGTCCTTACTTGGGGAACTCATTGAAGAATCATAAATAGAGAAAGTGGCTTCCTCTTCATTCATCTTCAAAGTAACCTCTCCCTTCTTGATATTGACCATCGCATCTGACGTAGCAAGGAAAGACTTCCAAAGTATAAGAGGTATATCATTATCTTCTTCTATATCAAGTACAATGAAATCCACGGGATATAGAAACTTGTAGACTCGAACAACATCTTCTAAGATCCCTTTAGGTCTAACACTCGACCTATCCGCCTAGTGCAAATTGATCGATGTAGGCTTCTGTTGATAGGCGAACTACTCAAGACTAATTACAAAATTAATTAGCTCAAAGCTAAGAAGGTCGCCGACATGCTTAAGAGCTACGTCACCAATCTTGACCAGAATCAACATGGGCAAGCTCGCCAAGAAGAAGACAGAAGCTCGCCCAGATGACCAATTAAGTCTGAGAGAGAAGGTGGCATGAAAGCTCCCTCGTCTCTAAGGAGACCAACCCAGAGTCCATCTCTACATTACTCTCGAAGCAACACAAGGCCTTGAAGCTCGCCTAGACAAAGGACATAGGCAACGTGTATATAAGGAGCAAGTAGATACGTAGAAGGACAAGCATTGTAAAAGGGAGCATTGTGATGAGCAAAGACAAGTGTCAAAGACACTTGTCAACACCTAAAGCCAAATAGACTCACAAGGTGCCACCACACACATGCAAACCTATAAATATGTCTCCATTGTATCTTTCTCTCTCTAAGCTTTCATAATACCACAACTACTTTCTCACTTTAGCTCTCTACTTTCTCTCTCTATTCATAACTCTCAAGAACAACGATCATAAATCTTTGTTATTGATTGGTAGATTTAAGCCTATAAACAGCCATTAATCATCTATTAACAAATTCTACCAACAATTTGGCGCTAGAAGGAGGGCTCGAACCTCCGATTTTGAAAAATTTGAGAGAAATTTGTGAGAAAAGTTGAAGATTTGCATGTGTTCTTGACAAAAGCCAAGAACACCTTGAAGATATACTGAAATTTCCAGTTTTCGATTAAATTCACAGAATTTTGGACTATAAATGTAACAAAAAGGATTTTAAACGCATGCGTGTAGAGGAATAAACTAAATTTTGGACAATTCGTGTGCATGCAAGGCTAGACAAAACCTGGACAAAATCTACCTTAACTGGAAACCGACGACCTTGACGTCCTTCTCATCAAAATATCAAAATGTCAAAGGAATAAACCTCATCTACCACGAGAAGGTGGAAAGGACAGGATGGGAGACCTCGCGCTGAGCTCCCCAGAAAAATAATGCTCCGCGAGCTCCTCAACGAGCTATCGTGGCACCAGATGAGCTGAACCCGGCCCTCAAGAACCTCACCAACAACCCTGACGAGCTTCAACGAACCATCACTACTCTTTAGAGATTGCAACAAAGGCAGCAGGGTGACCTCGCCCAGGGGTCCCGGTGAGCTCCGGCCAATGAAGCCCGGGAGCTGGTGACCAGGCTAATCCAAGTCTCTCAGACTAGAGAGCAGGTCAGCAACCTTCAGGCCGAACAAGAGGCGAGCTCTGCACTAGCTCGCCAACACAGGGAACGGACCGGCAAGGCCAAGGTGGTGGAAAGGCAAGTCTCGCGAGATGGGCGAGCTTTAGCTTACACCGGGGCATCCGCAACCCACCAATCTCAAAGAAGGGAGGTCCTCCAGGGTAGATTGGGGTTCAGACGTGAAGAAGCCGAACGAGTGGCTGTCCCTGCTTCGTCCTGGAGGGGAGAATCAGACCTACAGCCTCGTAGGTCCGCCTATGATCGATTGAGGAGGCCAGCGGCCGACAGACTGGGACCCAATGGAGGTCGTCAATTCCAGCCCGTCACAGAAGGGCCACCCCAGAGCGAGGGACTGCAGGGACATGCGTCCACGAGACGTACGACCTTTGAACAGCCTCCACAGGAGGTGGGTCATGATGACGAGTTGGCCACATTAAAGAAGGCCGTTGAATTGCTACAAATGCAAGTAGCTGCAAAAGTCGGCGGACCTGATGCCACCACTCTCCCGGCATCACCATTGGCACGTGCCAACCTAAAAGCACCGGTTCAGAAGAAGATCCAATTTCTGGTGATGTCCGCATACGAAGGAGAATCAGATCTGAAAGTCCATCTGGCCAAGTATGCGGACTATATGATCTCGGTGGGTGCCACTGATGGACTCAATACCGGAACTTCTCGCTGACCCTCGGGGACCGAGCTCACCGATGGTTCTCATCACTCACCCCGGGGTCTATTCAATCCTTCAGCCAACTCACGCGGGAGTTCTTGGCCCACTTTTCTAGATTTGGGTCATACTTGACCCAAAAGCATCGGCTCGCCAACATACACCAAGGCGAGAATGAGACCGACCAGTAGTACCTGGAGAGATTTGATAAAATACTGCTGGAGGGCGAACCGGTGAGCGAGGATACCAAAATTGTGGTTGTGATGGCTGGACTCAAGAAGGGCACCGAACTCTGGAAAGAGATGCATCTTGCATGCCCGAACACCTACACAGAGTTCAGACACAAAGCTGGGGTGTACGTGGCCATGCAAGAGGCCTTGATGAAGGAGGTCGGTGCCTCCGAGGAGAAGAAGCCACATGGGAAGAAGTCCGGGGGCACCTACAAAGCTCCCCGAAACTTGAAGGCATTTGGTGACGGAGACGAGTTCAAGGAAAAACTCAACCAAGTACTTACCGTCTCCGTACACCATGTCTTTGTTGCGGTCAAGGACAAGGCTATGTTGAACGAACCGAGGAGGATTCGTCAAGACCGCACAAAGCTCAACCCCAACAAATTCTGTGCCTACCACCAGTCGATCGGCCACTTCACCAGCGAATGTCGTGACCTCCTTAAATAGTTGTGGAAATTCTACGAGGATGGGAAGCTGGCCGAGTTCGTAAATAAGGCACCTGCCAAGAGAACCGGGATTGAAAAGAGGGAGGTCTCCGATGATGAAGAGAAAGACGAGGACCGACGTAGTCCTCAACACAGACGTAGGGCACCTCCCCAGCCACAACAAGACCAAGAGCCAACACGAGAACTCCTGGTTCTCAAAGAAGTCATCGGAGTTGCCGCAGGTCTCCAGGACGGAAGATCCTCCATCTCCAAAAGATAAAAGAAGGCTGAAGTCCGGGCTATAAACCAGGTTCAAAAAGGAAGCTCCAGTTCCAAGCCCGCTACTTAACCCACAGCCGAGCTGACATTCTCTTCGGCGGACTTGGAGGGGATTCTGACTCCCCACAATGACTCGTTGGTGATCAGTGCCAACATTATGAACTTCCGAATTCACAGGCTACTTGTGGACACCGGCGCATTCACCAACATCCTCTTCAAATCCACCTTAGATGCCTTAGGTGATTATGAGTCGTACATAGAACCTAGTAATGCTTGGATAGTGGGGTTCTTTGTAACCGTCCCCATAGGCAATATTATATTGAGCGTCCAACTTGTATCGGCCGAGGACCCGGAGCGGAGACTGATTAGGCTAGTAGATTTCCTTGTTGTCGACCAGCAGTCCTCCTACAACGGGTTCCTTGGCCGCCCTTTCATTAATGAATTCAAAGTGGCGTGTTAGACCTACTACTATTGTCTCAAATTTCCAACTCCTAAAGGTGCCGGGACCATTAAAGGTGACAAGAAAAAGGCCCGCGAATGTTTACTTTAGATTAAAAATGGTCAGGCAGGAAAGAATGTTGCACCGGTTCAAGTGATCTAAGAGGTGATTCAAATTCTAGCTGATGAGCCCAACATCCTAGACGTCATCTCAATCGAACCAGAGTTGATGGAGATAGGCGATAAGCCGGATGAGGTCCAAGTAGCCCAATACGAAGAACCGATAGAAAACTCACAGCCGGCACCCATGGAAGGAGTGGAAGAGCCTCAAACTAACCAAATGCAGGAACCTGCGCAAGACCAACAACCTGCGCCCATGGAAGTGGTCGATGACCCTCAAGGTGGAGAACCTGCAGGAGATCAAGAACCAGTGTCGAAGGAGGTTGATCAAGCTCCCCAGGTTGGAGAACCAACCCAGGTTGAAGGACCATCCAATCCAACTCCACAGGAAGCAGGAAAAGTTGATGAACCTGCCCAAGTTAGAGAAGGTGGTGAAGACCTTGAACCGCAAATTGGCCATGAACAAACGATGAAGGAGAACTTGGAGGACTTCCTAAAGGACCCGAGGTGGAAAAACCAGAAGAGGAAGGTCACTCCCATGGAAGAATTAACAGCAATCCCGGTGGACCCAGAAATGGACTTGGAACTTTTTATAGGTTCCGAGTTTCCAGAACTGTACCGGTCAAAGATGGAGCTATTTCTTATGTCCAACCTGGACGTATTTGCCTGGTCCCATGAAGACATGACGGGAATCCCGTTGGAGCATGCATGTCACCGGCTCAACATAGACCCGACAAGGAAACCTGTCCGCCAAAAGCGAAGGAAGTATGGACTAGACAAATACGAAGCTTTAACAACAGAAGTCAAGAAGTTATTGGACAACAAGTTGATCAAGGAAGCCTTGTGCCCGCAGTGGGTCGCAAACCCAGTCTTGGTGAAGAAACCCAATGGAACGTGGAGATTATGCATTGACTTCACAGACCTCAACAAGGCGTGCCTGAAAGATAACTTCCTACTGCCCCACATTGATCAACTTGTAGATAGCACTGCAGGCCACGAGATGATGACGTTCATGGATGCCTTTGTAGGCTATCACCAGATAGCAATGCACCTAGATGACCAGGAACATACGGCGTTCTACACCAACAAGAACATGTACTGGTGGGAGAGGATGCCGTTTGGACTCATCAACACCAGAGCTACCTACCAAAGATTGGTGAACAAGATGTTTGAACAACACATAGGACACACGATGGAGGTGTACGTGAACGACATAGTTGTCAAGAGTTTGCGAAAGGAGGATCACCTCGACCACCTAAAGCAAACATTCGACATACTACGCCAGTACAACATGAAGTTAAATCCAAAGAAAAACAGCTTCGGCGTACATTCAGGGAAGTTCCTGGGGCATCTAGTGAGCCAGATGGGAATTGAAGTCAATCCGATGCAGGTCAAGTGTATCATTGAAATGAGTGCACCGGACTCAGTACCGAAGGTTCAAAGGTTGACCAGATGTTTGGCAGCTTTGAACCGGTTTATCTCCAGATCCAGCAATCGGAGTCGTCCATTCTTCGAAGCAATCAAGGCAAACAGACTGAGACACAAAGACAATTTCAAATGGACGAGCGAGTACCAACGAGGCTTTGAAGACATCAAAACATACCTGGTGAATACTCAAATCCTGTCGAAGCCGGTACCTGGTGAAAAGCTATACTTGTACCTAGCTGCGTCGGAGGTGGCCATTAGCTCCGTCCTGGTTCGATAAGAAGGTAAAACACACCTACCAGTGTACTATGTGAGTCAAGTATTACACGAAGCTGAGTTGCGGTACACCCCAACGGAAAAGCTAGCCTACGCACTGGTGATGAGTGTTAAAAAATTGAGGCCCTACTTCTTTGACCATCCAGTAGAGGTGTTGACGACATTCCCACTACGACAAATACTGCACCGGCAGGATATTGCGGGATGCTTATTGAAATGGTCACTAGAAGTTAGCCAATACGGTATAACCTACGCACCCCGAAAGGCGATCAAGGGACAAGCGCTCACCGATTTCATCATCGAGTTAACTTTCCCACAAGATTTGACGAGGGGGCGTATAGCTCCGTGGCACCTCTATGTTGACGGATCATCAACCAGCACAGCAGCAGCAGTCGGTGTAGTGCTGATAAGCCCAGATATACAAGTCTTCACCTCAGCAATCCGGTTCGACTTTAGAGCAACCAACAACGAGGTGGAGTACGAGGTACTGATACCCGGACTTAGGTTACCATTAGTTGTAGGGGCAACCAATCTTCAGATTTTCAGAGATTCCCAACTAATAATATCCCAAGTCCGGGGAGAGTATGAAGCTAAAGACTAGCAGATGATGACGTATCAGAAGATAGTGGCACATCTAATCTCAATGTTCAAGCAAGTCTACATCAACCAAATTCTAAGATTGGAAAATACACGAGCTGATGCACTAGCCCGACTAGCTACCAGTAATGGCGAAGCAGATGTGATGGAGGTTGTTGTCACCAAGCTAAAGAATCCCTCGACCTCTGATTATAAAGTAAATCAGACCTCGAGTGGGGGGCAGAAAGATGGTGAAGATTGGCGCACTCCGATCCAAAAATACTTGAAGGACTGGTCAGTCCCAGAAGATGTGTGGGAAGCTAGCCGGCTAGTGAAACAAGCTGCCCGATATACATTGGTGGATGGCCAACTTTTCAAACGTGGATTCTCTCTACCCCTACTCAACTGTTTGTCTGAAAAGCAAGGGTTCGAGGTGTTATAAGAAATCCACCAAGGAATTTTCGGAAGTCACGCTGGGGGGCAAGCTTTGACATACAAAATAATTAGGCAAGGTTACTACTAGCCCACTCTGCAAAAAATGTCATTAGCTTCGCTCGAAGGTGCCGAAAGTGTCAGTTGTTCGCACCGAATATCCACTCCCCAGCTACTCAACTAAAGTCGGTCTTTAGCCCATGGTCTTTTGCAAAATGGGATATCGACTTGATCGGCCCATTTCTACCTGACAGAGGCGGTGTAAAGTTTAATGTTGTAGCAGTAGACTATTACACTAAATGGGCTGAAGCCGAAGCACTTGCGACAGTAATGCAGGAAAGAATGATCGGTTTTATTCGGAAGAATTTAATCTACCGATTTGGACTTCCGTAATCAATCGTGACGGACAACGGCAGACAGTTCTACGGTCAGATGTTGAGGGAATTTTGCAGTTCATGGAACATCAAGAAACATTACTCAACTCCATACCATCCGCAGTCAAACGGTCAAGTAGAAGCAGTGAACAAAATATTAAAACATGTGCTCAAGATCCATCTTGAAGATAAGAAAGGAAGCTGGGCAGATGAACTCCCGGAGGTTCTATGGTCGTACAGAACTTCATACCGAGCAAGTACTGGGGAAACACCGTTTGCCTTAGCCTTCGGAATGGAAGCAGTAATACCGGCGGAAGTTCAGAACAAGACCTGGAAGGTGGTAGGATATGATGAAGAGAAAAACGACGAAGCTGTAGCTGTAGAGAAAGACTTGCTTGAAGAAACTAGAGCTTCGTCAGAAATGAAGAATGCCACCTACAAACGGAGAGCAGAGAAGTACTACAATTTCCAGGTTCGGGACCGAAAGTTCAAAGTTGGGGAACTGGTGCTGAGGAAGAAACTAGCAACTCCATCGGGTGTATTCAGACCAAAATGGGAAGGACTGTTCCCAGTCACCGCAGCTTGGGTAAACGGGATGTATGACCTTGAAGACGCAAAAGGAAATGCCTCATCATACACATGAAGTGCGACACATCTGAAGAAATTCTATCAGTAGCAGTGAAAGGGTTGGAGTATGAAAAGAAGCCCGTCGTGTCATGAATGCTCTGAAGAAAGCTTATATGCCCCTTAGTGAAGAACCTGCTACATTTCCTTGAGGAGTCTGTCCAAGACCATGTGTGTTCCACCAAATCAGACTTCCGAAGCCGAGATGATCGATTCATTGTACAAACGTGTGCCTACACCAGTTCAAAGAGTTGAAAGAAAACAGAATATACCCAGCTGTTGGCAGTAGAGGAAGGTGAACTACTACTTGTAATAGATTAGTCGAAGGTTCGCATCAGAAGTGTTGATGGCAACCTATGTAAATTACGTTACTATATGAAGTTAGAAATTTTCAAAAAATATCAACTATTCGAAGCTTCGTAATACACAAGGACCAAGGTCCCAAACGTTATAAACTAAAAGCTCAAAGGCAAAGGCCAAAGCGTCCAAGGTTAGCAAAGGTGTCCTTCTTAAAGGATCACCAAACGCCTACTGCCCTAAGTTAGAAAAATTCACAAAAAAGACGGTTAAAACGTCTAAGGCAAGGTTCATGAAACCCAATCGCCCAAAGTGAATTAAACAAAGTACAACTCGCTACCCTAAGTGGTTTAAGACGAGCAATTCGCCGCCCTAAGCGGCATAAGACGAAGAACATGTACTGTTCAAACAAAAGTACAATTCGTAGTCCAAAGTGACGTAAAATGAACGATTCGCTTCCCAAAGTGGAATAAGACAAACGAATAAGTACTAAAGACGAGCTAATTAAAGATATAACGTGCGTAAAAATTTAAATGAACAAAGTTGAAGCAAGAGAAACAGATTTCATTCAAAAAATACTTGAGAAACTTTCAAGTAAAAAGTAAGATACTTGAAAAATTCTCAAGTATGCGAAGTTGTACTAGTCACAAAGGTCGACTAGCTAACCATCTTTAAACTACAAAAAGCTCCTTCTGGGCGAGCTATACACAACCCGACGAGCTACTCCTACCTAAACAGAAACAAAAACAAGAAAAAACAAATCTAAGCAAAAAGTCAGGAGCTACGGGGGCATCAGAAGCAGGAGTAGCGACGACGTTGGCGGGAATGGCGACCTCTGGGACAACCTCGCCAACTACATCTTGGCCAGCCGGGGGAGAAAGTCGGGGCAACGTAGTAATGTTACCAGTAAGCCCACTGGTATCCAGCTCGCTGGTATCGAGCATCGCATCCCCGCAAGCCTCTTGAAGTTGCTCCATAGTTGGGGGAGTTCGCTCTTCTCCCTCGGCGACCTCCTCCTCGGCGATGTTCACCTCGGGGACAGGCACAGTGTTGGTAATCTTGAAGTGTGCAGAAACGAAGTCAAGAGGGATCCCAAGCTGAGGAAGGTCGCCGATGTCCAGCTCTGTCTCATCCGGGAAGACGGCCTTGTCCAAGCACTCCTTAAAGTCGCCTACCACGGCCGCCATTTCATCATCTTTGTGAGCTCGCGCCCACCATATGGTCCTGAGAACCTCGGCATAACATTGGACGGATCCTTTGTCAGAGGCCTCAGTCTTCAAGGCATCCAAGCTCGTCGGGGAGGAGGCGTTATTACGTAGCTCGACGACCTCATTAATCTTTGCCGAGAGTTCCTCCCTAAGCTTTGTACACTCCCCGTCGGCAGTCTTGAACAAACCCTTCTCCAATTCAAGCTCCCTCCTGACCAGTGTGAGCTCACCATCCTTGTCTGCGAGCTTCTGAGTGAACTCTTCTTCCTTGGCTCTAATATGAGCATCAGCATTCTGCTGAACGGCGGCGTATTTGCTTTGAAGCTCGCTGAGTTGCTCAAGAGCAAGTTTCTCAGCTGCCAAAGAAGCGGCCGTCTTCCCCTCTACTAGCTCCACAGACTTCTTCAGTTTATCGGCACTCTCCGCCAACCTCAGATAGGCCGAGTTCCTCTCATGGCGACCTTCCTCTAATTGGGTCGCTTGATCGATCACCCTCTGATTGGTGAGCAGAAGCCCACTCGTATAATGCATAGAGAGTCGGGCATTCTCGATCAAGTTCTGCCTCTCTAAGGTCACCAGTTGGGGGGTCGACCAATACCTCGGCACCTCGCTTACAGTGTTTCGAGCAAGGCCAATGGGAAGGTTGCGCATAGAGATGAGGGAGCGGGACCTCTCATAGGAGTGAAGAGCTTCATGCCTATGAGGAAAGGCAATGGAAGCGTAGCTGTGAAATCAAAACACTTAAAGTTAGAAAGAGATAAAACTCGAAAAACAACAAGGAATGAAACCAAGTTGGTAAGCTACTTACTGAACTCGCTCAGGATCCCAGCCTAAGATTGTGTCGTCCACCGTTTGTACTCCAAAAGGAGATGGAGAAGGTGGCGACCTTTGAATGGGTGCGATTGGCAGTGGAGCAGTTGAGCGGGCGGATCCACCTTGCACCGACCTTGTATCAGCTCGCTCAGCCTGTTCAGATTCCTCCTCATCACGGAGAAGAGTCCGAGCTTTCTTGCGAGTGTGTATCGTCCTCCCCAACTCGGGACCCGTCACTACGATGAAGGTCCCTCTTTGTCTGATGAGAAGCTCGCTCAGGCGTGCCCCAGCTCGCCCTCCTCCTTTGTTGGTCCGGGCGACCTGTTGTGTCTTTGCAGAAGCGGGAGTTTTTGCCGGAGCCTTGGTTGGCCTCTTCTGAGTCCCAGAGCCACCAACGTCGCCCCTCGTTGAGGCGACCTCTGCCTTTTTGCTGACATCCAGAGCTAGTGTCGATGGCAAACCCAACCTATTTGGGCGAGGTGGACCCATGGCGTGACGGTGAGCTAGTGTGTGACAGGCTTCGGCGATCTCAACTGTTGGGAACGCAACCCAGTCACCACCTGCAAAAATTGAAAGAATAGGGTTAGCATCTTAGCGAGCTACCCATTAAATTGGCGAGCTTCAGTAAGTTGTAAACCTGGGAGCTCAGGACCTTGAATAGTGAGATGATGCGGCAAACTGTGGAGCCCAGCAAGTCTAAGGCAATGATGTTGGCAAAGGTGGGCGACGTCCTGATCCTCTTTGCTCCTCAAATAGTAGACAGCCCGCACCAGGTCGAACTCAATCGATAATGCAGGTTTGCCACGACTGGACTTGTGGTGTTTTAAACCTGGAAAAGGAGGGAAATTAGATTAGTAAATCTAATTCGACCCACACACACTGAAATAGGCGACCTACTGCTAGCCTCTCCATATTCCTCGGGAGAAAAGATTCGTCCTCCCCGTCTAGAATAGTTGGTAGAAGCTCGTCAATCTCCACCCATGAAGACGAACTGTTCCTTCCAGTCACAGATCTTATTGGAAATGATCCCCAAAAACTTCTCACCCGGGCGGGCTTTGAGATAATAATAGCCTTTGCCGTCCTTTGCTTGCCGGGTTACTGTGAACAGTTCGTTAATCTCTGTCGTAGTCAGTCAGTTTTCATACCCCTCCAATCCAAAGATCGCCAACGTCGCCAGCAAGCTGCTCCAAGCATTTGGAGTGAGCTGTGTAATGGCGAGGTTGTTGTGTAATAGGAATTGGCCGATGATCGGATGCAAAGGCAATGTAAGTCCGGCCTCGAGGGCATGGACGTTAATGGCAGTCAGCCCAGCTGGAGGTGCATCAGCTCGCTCTTTCTTCTGTGGTGCATACAAGAAGATATCAAGTGGGATTCAATATTTCTCTTGAAGCTGGGAAAGTTGATACTCATTAATGACGCTTTCGACCTCGCTCGCCTTATAATCAGATTTGTTCGCTGCATCCCGATAAGTTCGCTCGGGGAGAGGGAAGCTCGCCATATGTTCGGCGACGTATTCCTCCAAATCGAACACATGAATAACATCGGTGGGAACCTGATGTTCGATCAGCTGAGGTTTGGGAAAATCAATAGAACGGAGCAAGTCGATCTTAACGTCTTCAAGGTTGCCTTCTGGCTCGTTCACCTTAGTGACCTCCTCACCCACCTCGGCGACCTCCTCGTCCTCTTCGGCGACCTCCACGTTACCGCTAGCAACCCTTTCCTCATGGGTGACCTCCCCAACATGGCGGATAACGGAACTGGTGACCTTCTCACCTGAGTCAGATCGAACCTCACCAAGAAGCTCGCCGGAGTCTGGGCGAGCTACTGAACCCACCTCAGACCCGGACTCAATCATAATTGGGGTCATTTGGGGAATAGGGCCACTATCAGTCATGGGTCACTTTTCGGGGTTACGGTTCGAGAGAGTTTTGCTCGAAGATTGGGTCGACATGGTAAGGGGGAAGTCTTAAGTGTTCTCAAAAATTCCAATCGCCGGATTTATGGGAGGAGAACAAACGGAGAATTTAAAAAGTCGCCGGAAATATATGAAATTTTCAGAAACTTAGGAAAAGCAAAGGAAAGTAGGGAAAGAAATTTGCAAAAGAAAGAGATGAAAGGAAAGGAAATGATTCTCTTTTACCTTGAAGAATCCTTAAGATTCCGCCAAATGCAAAGGAAGTCGATCGCAGAAAATTGCTCTGGAAATTCAGAAGAGTAAAAGTGGAAAATGAACCTGATTTCTCTTATTTATAGTCAAAGGGGCGAGCTATAATTTTCGGATAACCCAGGGATCTATATGCAAAGATTTGAAAATAGTGGCATGATGGGCGCGGGAAATGAGGCCTAAAAAGGCGTGCACGATACCTTGATTCTCGCTCCGCGTCAGTAAACCCACCGTCACACCGAAGCTCGCCTGGAAGCTCGGCACCTAACTAAAGAGTAGTTCACCAACACTTGAACCCTCGTCCATAAAGACAAATCAGCTCGCCCACACATTAGAAATATCATGATGTGAGCGAGTTGGGGGGCAAATGTTGATAGGCGAACTACTCAAGACTAATTACGAAATTAATTAGCTCAAAGCTAAGAAGGTCGCCGACATGCTTAAGAGCTACGCCACCAACCTTGACCAGAATCAACATGGGCAAGCTTGCTAAGAAGAAGACAGAAGCTCGCCCAGATGACCAATTAAGTCTGAGAGAGAAGGTCACATGAAAGCTCGCCCGTCTCTAAGGAGACCAACCCAGAGTCCATCTCTACATTACTCTCGAAGCAACACAAGGCCTTGAAGCTCGCCTAGACAAAGGACATAGGCAACGTGTATATAAGGAGTAAGTAGATACGTAGAAGGACAAGCATTGTAAAGGGAGCATTGTGATGAGCAAAGACAAGTGTCAAGGACACTTGTCAACACCTAAAGCCAAATAGGCTCATAAGGTGCCACCTCACACATGCAAACCTATAAATATGTCTTTAATGTATCTTTCTCTCTCTAAGCTTTCATAATACCACAACTACTTTCTCACTCTAGCTCTCTACTTTCTCTCTCTATTCATAACTCTCAAGAACAACGATCATAAATATTTATTATTGATTGGTAGATTTAAGCCTATAAACAACCATTAATCATCTATTAACAAATTCTACCAACAGCTTCAACTCCCAAATCACACAAGGCTCTTATCATTTCACTTCCTTCTATTTGGAAGGTGACGTCTAATAAGATCACTACACTCTTGAGTTAACTTCACCGTTTCTGGATCATCCACCCTTCTCCTCTTTGCCATCAAATCTTTCAAGAACCTTGTATAATTAGGCATTTGCTCTATAGCTTCGTGAAAAGTTATGTTAACATAGAGCTTTTTAAACACCTCTAAGAACTTCTGAAACCTCTCATCCAATTTGTTCTTCAAAACATTTACTTTCTCCACCTTACACTTCTCTTCCACATTCCCTTCTTCCACCATACTTTCCACATCCCTTTCCTTTACTACCCCCATGACTATCTCACTTTTCTTCACATCTCTTCCTACCCCCTTATCACATAATGCTTTCTCAACCAACTCATCATGAAACTCCTCAGTAGTACTCTTCTTTTCCCCCTCACAACTAGCGTCAACACTTGAGACAATCAAGTTGCAATGCTCACGAGGATTAGTTTTGGTAGTTGAAGGAAACTTACCTTTATTCACATGTGGGCTCAACGAAGTTGCTAATTATCTCATTTGGAACTCCAAGCTTTTGATTTGGTTCCCTTGCGACTTATATAGATCATCAAACTTCTGGTTCATCTCCTCATGCTTTCTTGCATTCTCAATCTTCATCTCTTAAAGTTGTTTCACAATATGAGCCAAAGTCTCATCCACACTAGCCTTTCCCTCATTATTTGGCGGTTTGGCACCCGGATCCATGATCCGTGGCAATTGAATCGCCCCTTTAGGGTTGGAATAAGAGAAATTCTCGTGTCTCTTGAAATTTGAATTATAAGGAGAATTGCCTTGATTAGGTTGAAAGAAGCACCTTGTTGACCTTGAAATCTTGGTTGGAATGGAGGAGCAATGTATGGTCGAGGATTTTTTTGAAAAGAGTTCGATTGATAGGAATTGTTGTATTGAGGTCTTCCCATATAGCTCACTTTTTCTACTTGACTTTGATCATAAGTTGAGGTAGAGGAGCTCCTTCAACTACGTTAACTTGCATTGGCCGCTATGTTCTCTATAATGTCATTGACTTGTCGAACCATCCTCGTCCACACAGATCCACCCACACAAGAATTCAAGTAATTCTTATCCATCTCATTAAGCCCAATAGTGAAAGTTAGAAGGATGTCTTCCTCCTTGAATCCGCGTTGACAGCAAGATAATAGCAACCCTTCATATCTTTTACAAGCCTCCGATATTGTTTCTCTTGATTTTTTTTGGAAGTTTTTAATAGCATCTCGTGCCTTGAGCATCTTAGAAGGAAGGTAAAATTTCTTCAAAATTGGGAGCTCAACTCCTCCCATGTAGATGTTTTAGGATTCATGGATTGAATCCATGTTTTTGCTCTCCCCTTCAATGTGAAAGTAAAGAATCTCAACCTCTTTTTGTTGTCCGTCATCCCTTGATATTTTACCGTATCGCATATCTCCATGAAATTGCTTAGGTGAGCATTAGGATCTTCCTTTTCATCGGTTCCATCAAATTGGGACTCCTTCAACATCCTTAGAAGATTTGGGCTCATCTCGAATCTCTCGGCATCTATAGGCGGCCTTTCTATCCCATCGTAGTAATCTCGCACCCTTGGTTCGAAGTAGTCCTTTAAGAGTGGCTCATTGTTCGGGTAAAGATCATGGTTTTGAGCTATTTGTGGTCTAAAGTGTTGTTGTGGTTGATAAGGATAATATGGATAGTTTTGTGGTGGTGGTGGGTAGTATGGTTGGTGTTTAGGATAATTGGGATATGGTTGATTTGTGGTGGAAATGGTGGTTGGTATGGTAGATTTTGGTTGGGTAGAGGACCTCCTCCATGAGCCAAAGGTTCATCTCCTTGATGCACTTGAGGTCCAGCTTATCCTCCCTTATTTCTTTCTTCCCTATTTCTTTCCTCATTCTCTTGATTCTCCATGTTTTCTTGTTCTAGCCTTGCTTTTCTTCGATTTTTTGTTAAATTTGCTTCAATATCCAAGTCAAAAGGTACTAGACTTCCCCCTTGGCTTCTAGGACGCATATACCTACAAAAGGTTCACAATTAATCCAACAATCTCAAACAAGTAACAAACAACCACAGGCTTAACAAATAAATCGTTTCCCCGGCAACGACGCCAAAAGCTTGTTTGCCTAATATGTGTATGCAATCACACAAGTGTACGTGGACATTATCGTATTCAACAATTGACCAAGTTATAATATCGAACTCAGAGAAACAAGGCTTGATAAGCAAGAATTGATTGTTTAACAAAGGTGATTAACTACAAAAGTAAGAAATAGTCTTGAGTTCTATCTACTTTCAACAAGAATCAAAATATCTAACTATCACATTTGATAAGATGAGCAAGTGTTGGAGGTGAGTGCATTGGAGTATTTCAATTATAGGTTCATCTAATTACTTATTAATCCTAGCATGCATAAGTATCACTTAAGGTATTAATCAAGTCAATAGACTCTATCAAATGCTTAGTTCTCACTAGAACACTTAATACTCTAATTGTGAGGTTCTTACCTCCTAAACAATTCTCATTGACATAAAAGCAATAACACAAACACTTGGTGTGCACAATTATCAATCATGAACTTTAATGAATTAACTAAATTCTCATATATTGCTAACTCAATTAGGCTCAAAACATCCAAATGCATACACCAAGAGTTCAATCAATCAACAATATAGAGAATTAATACATCAAGATATCTCATACATGCAATGGATTAATAAACAATTAAACTACATCATAATCTCTATACACCAATGCAACAAGGGTATTAGCCTATGACTAATTGGCAATTACAAACTACAATTAAGCTAATAACATTCATGATTAACACTAATACAAGATGATTAAGTGTAATCTTACCAAATGTAGATGAAATAAAAATTCACTCCACAAACCTTCAAGAGCTATCTTCTAATCAAGAACTCAAAACAAGAAATCCTAGGAATCTAATGCAATGAATGGATCGAAATTCTAACGGTTGGATCAAAAGTAATCAAGGAATTAAGAATGAAAATCAAAAGATAACCCACTTGGTAACTACCTGTAATCTCTCTCTAAACTATCTAATGAAAATCTAAGAATGAAATGAAATTTAGATGCTTAAAAATCTTGTCCATGGGGTATATATAGTGCTCCAAACTTTTAGACTTATTTGTCCTTCATTAAATGCACGAAAAGATGACTTTGCCGTTAATTTTCCAAAATTTCAGAACGACGCTCGAGCAGCTTCGCAAGGACACTCGATCAGCCTTGATCGAGTGGTCCACAACATCAGGTCAAGCATTGGTCTTCACTTTGGGTAGAAAGCTTGTGCTCGAACAAGGGCCATCACAGCTTTATTGGCGCTCGATCATAGTTCAAGTCCCGACATCTATTTTTTACTTTTTCCGTTTCAGTGCAATGACTCGTCCAAGCTTCCTAGGGTCTTCCTCTTGATCATCTAAGTTTTTCCAAATGCTCGGATCACGTCATCACATCTTCCTCATCAGGATTTCCCCGATTTTGCCCTATTTAACCTATAAACACAACTTTCTTGCACAAAAGGGTGAATAACACAATATATAGCATATTAGGGTCAATAATGTATACAAATCACTCAATATCATGCTAGAATATACCATGATGCAATTATTACCCTAATCACTGCCCTCCCTAGAAGAGGTGAAGGTGGCTGTTTTTGAGTTAGACGGTGAGCACGCCAGGGCCGGATGGTTTTACAGGGGCTTTTTTTCAGAAATGTTGGGACATTATTGAGTCGGACGTCGTCAGAGCGGCTGAGTATTTTTTTGTTCATGAGTTTTTGCCTTCGGGCTTAAACTCAAGCTTTGTTACGCTTATTCCAAAGAAGGAAGGGGCGAATCGGGTCCAGGATTTCCGCCCAATTGTTATGGGAAATTTTATTTTTAAGATTTTGTCAAAGATTCTTGCTACTCGGTTGGGTGCCTTTGTGAAGTCTTATTTGTGACCTTTCCAGTTTGGTTTTATCCAGGGCAAGAGCATTCATACCTGCATCGTGTTGTCTTCTATGGTTATTAATAATTTGTGTCCCAAGCATGTTCAACGGGTATTTGTCAAAATTAATTTAACTAA
Organism: Prunella vulgaris; assembly: GCA_026898435.1. Taxonomy (NCBI): domain Eukaryota; kingdom Viridiplantae; phylum Streptophyta; class Magnoliopsida; order Lamiales; family Lamiaceae; genus Prunella; species Prunella vulgaris. The sequence goes on along the minus strand of JAPKLY010000245.1, from coordinate 74,541 downwards.
GACTTTCGATACCATTGATTGAGGTTTTTTTAAGGCAGTGCTCGCAAGAATGCATTTTTGGAGTGCTCGCAAGAATGCATTTTTGGAGAAGTTTATCTCTCTCATTCAGGTGATCCTTTCTTCGTCTCGTTTATCGATTTTTTTGAATGACAAGGCGATGGGTTATTGTGGATGCACGAGGGGGGTTTGACAAGGTGATCCTTTATCCCCTCTCTTATTTTGTTTGGCGGAGGAGGCACTGGGCCAGTTTTGGAATGGAGAGATTGTTGTGGTGCCTTAACAAGTATTTGTAAGTTCCCGAGATATTTATTCTATGCGGATGATATTGTTATTCTTCTGAATGCTTCCAAAAAGGATGTGCGGTGTCTGAGGGATACGCTGCAGGCCTACAGGTTGGCCTTGGGACAGCAGTTCAATCCTCAAAAGTTGAAGGCTTACTTTAGTGTTGCGGTTCAGGTGTCTTTCAAGAGACATTTCTCGCGGATGTTGGGGATTACTGAGGGGTCATTACCCTTTGATTATCTTGGCGTCCCTTTATTTGTCGGGTTGCCACGGGTTTCTTTTCTGCAGCCTATTGCGGATAGGATCTTTTGCAAGTTTCCCAGGTGGAAGGGCCGTCTGCTTTTGCTGGCCGGATGGCTTTGTCTAATTAATACGGTTATCTCTTCATCTATTGTGCATTCAATGATGGTATATAAATGGTCTGCCCCTTTAGTGCACTCTATTGAAGCTGTTATGCGTAATTTCCTTTGGATGGGGGAGGTAAATAAGAGAAATAATTCATGCTCGGTCCAATGGAAGCCGGTTTGTTCTCCTTTAGATGAAGGTGGCTTGGGTGTGTGCTCTCTTCGCATTGCTAATGAATCATATACTTTTAAGCTAGCTTGGGATATTTTCACCTGCCCTTACAAGCCCAATTTTTTTACTAGAAATTGGCGTTTGAAGTTTCGTCGTTCTACATCATCAATTTGGGCTAGTTTAAGATCGCATTTTCCACAAATTCAAGAGGAAATTCAGTGGGTTGTGGGCAGCCAATCGAAGGTTAAGTTCTAGACAAAAAATTGGTTGGGTTACATTCTTGTTGAGAGACTGCACATTCTGAGTGTCTGGGCTCTATCCCTGCGTGGGGTGGTTGGGGATTTCTTTTTCGCAGGTTGCTGGCATTTTGACAAAGATTTTGTTGACGTTCATGATGATATCGTGATGGATATTTTGATAGTGCATGTGGCGGAGGGCCCCGATGTTGTTGTTTGGACTAAATCAGCCTCAGGCATGGTGGCGGCAAGGTTGGTTTACGAGGCGAGTTCCTACATCAAGTTGGAATAGCAGATTTGGGATTCAGGTCCCGTCGGTTTGTCATTTGTGCTATTCTGTGGAGGAGTCGATTGATCATATCTTCGCCGACTGTGGGTTTGTAATGGAAGTTCTTCAAACTCTTGCCTCTATATTTAAGATTCCTTTGGTTTTTGGTCATGGGTTTACTCATTTGTTCTCGCAGGCTGCTGCTGCGCCTTTGAGTGTGCAAATGGGTGACTTGTGGGCTTTGACTTTTGTCACTTGCATATGGGGAGTCTGGAAGACGAGAAATAGATGGGTCTTTGACGATATTCATCCGTTGCTGAGACGCTTTGTTGCTTGGGCTATGTCAAAGATTCAGGGCAGTGCTTCATTAATCTCTAGACAGACAAATAGTTCGTTGCTTGATCTCTTAATTGCACGGGCTTTTCGACTCAGGCTTAATCCAAGAAAGCCACGTCAAGTGCTGTCCGTGCGTTGGCAGCCTCCTCCGGTTGGTTGGCTGAAAGTCAATGTTGATACGTCCCGCGCGTCCTCGCCCCATGGTTTCTATGCTGGCGCCATCTTCTGGAATTCAAGGGGATTTTTTGTCAAAGGATTCGTCACTCGCGGGTCCTGGGAATTGCTGCTAGAAAGGGAGCTAGTGGCAGCTTTGTTGGCAATCATTTTGGCGTCGACAAGGGGCTGGACAAGGTTATGGGTGGAGTTGGATTCTTCACTTGCTGTGGACACGTTGAAGGGGAAGATTAAATTGGTGTCGTGGCGGGTATTGGGTTTGTGGCGCAAGACAATGGGCATTGGTGGGAAGATAGATCTTATTTTTTCGCATATTTATAGGGAAGGAAATAGAGCGGCGCACACTCTTGCTAGATCACATACGACGACTACTTGGGTTGGCGAGGCCCCAGATTTTATTTTTAGTTTTCTTTATGAGGATATGAATAACGAATATTTTAGGACTTAGCTGTTTTTTGATTTGACCTTTGGATTGTTTTTTGGAATTTTTCTGGCTTTATATTCTGAGCATGTTCCTTGGAAGTATGGTTGGATGGCTGCACTCTTTTTTCCTCTGTCCGGTTTATCCACAAGGGTGGTTTATGTCAAGATTTTTAATAAGGCTCATCCGGTCATTTTTTACACTTCTGTTACCCGAGTTGTGGGTTTCGTGCACCTTTTTCTTTTCCTTTTAATAAAATGATCCTATTCCTCAAATCATCATTCATTTATTAGTAAATAATTTTATTTTTAAGTGAATTTCATAATTAATTTTCAACGAGGAATACTTGAGAAAATTTAATAAGAATATTTACAAATAATTTTTTTAAAAAAAACCATAATTACAAATAAATTTAAAAAAAAAACCATATTTACAGATAAATCTAAAATACACACATATATTTATACAGAAACATAAATATTAATTCATACAAATATTTTAAACTTATTTAAAAATATAATCAATTTATTTATACTTTTTCCTATAACAAAATGTAAATACTTATTTTATAGGGGATGTAAAAGATATTTAAAAAGGAAAAGGATAAATATAAAGCTTCTATTTTCTTTTCTCACATAGTTTTCTGTTATTACTCTCCCCCAAATCAAAGTCCTTAAACCCTGGCTCCATGAATGACTATGCTCCTCCGCCAAACCTCCGCCGCAGCTGCCGTCATTATCAACGCCACCAAAACACCCCACCGCTGCTTCGCCGGTGCCGCCATTTCGAATCATCGGAAGCCGTTTTCGAAGATTCCATGGAGGTACAGGTCCAAGGCCATTCGGGAGTCACAGAAAGCTCTGTTGGACTATCTCCACATCACTCGCTCCGTCCCTTTCCTTTACGCAGATTACATAGCGAAGAATTCTCTCCACTGTCTCTGGGAAGCCGCGTCGAAGATTCCATTTTCTCATTCAACTTTTGCCCACTCTTTCATGCGATTTCTCAGGTATCATCCTATCAACGAGCTTGAATTTTTACAGGAAAGTATTGGCTTGAGCTCTGCTGAAAAATGTATCTCGCGATCTATTTTACCGCCGAATACGTTATTTCTTTCCGATTGGAAGCATTTTGATGTGATTTGTGCTTTGGCGGGGATGGGCTTCCCCTGGGGTAAACTTGGTTTGTTGTGTAAAGAGGAAGAAGGCTCGATATTTGGAACCGATCCATCCCAGTTGCTGAGAAAGGTTAGTGAGATTAAGGACGTTTATGGGTTTAATAGTGTCTGTGTAATTAGTATTTGCTTGGCTTTTCCTCAAGTTTTGTGCAGCAATGTGGATGGTTTATTAGATGATTTGAAAATATTGTTCTTAGATAATAATTTGTTGAGTTCTGTGGAAGGTGATGTGAATGCTTTGTTGGAGGTCTGCGAAAAAATTAAGCTGTTTTACGACACTGGTTGTGAGATGGGGAAGGTTGGGGATTTGATGGGAAGATGCAAGAACATATTCATTGAGTACTCCAAAGAGGAGTTGATTAAAAAGATTGACTTCTTTAGTGAATTTAAAGTTCAGAAGGATCAAGTTGGATTGCTCCTTCTTTCAAGACCTGAAATTCTTGGTTTTGACCTTGAGGATCGGGTTATATCTGTTAGGGGATTTCTGAAACACTTTGGAATGGAAGAAAAGGAAATAATATATGTTGAACAGAAGTACCCTCATGTTTTTGGGAGGAATAAGATAGCTAATCTCCCTCGTATCATGAGGGCGATGAATCTTGATGAATGGTTCTTTAAAGTAATACAAAATGGGGATCTCTCTTTGTTGAATACTTACTCAGTTCTCTCTACAGAGGACTTGGATAAACACTATACAGAAGGGTTGACGAAAATACTTGCTGAAAGAACCAACGGTTATAGGATAACGAAATTGAATTTCCTACACAGCATTGGTATTGGAGAGAATAGGTTTGCGATTAAAGCCTTGCCTCACTTACACAGCAATAGGGATGAATTGCAGCAGAGATTTGATTACCTTCTTGAAAGTGGGATTGAATACTCAAGACTTTGTGCTATGTTGGCATTAGCAGCTAGGATTCTTAACCAGAAACGGAATTATCTTCAAGAAAAGGTTGAGTACCTCTGCACTGAAATGGGCTCGTCTCTGCAGTTTCTAGATGCTTTCCCGGGATATCTATGTCACGACTTGGAGAACCGAATCAAACCTAGATACAGGTTCCATAAGTGGCTCAAGGAGCAGGGGCATTGTGGCAAAGATTATGCACTTTCTACCATAATAGCCTCTAGTGACAAAATTTTTCTTGCTCGTATTTCTCGCTTCAATGATGCAGCAAGGAAGTGGCAAGAGCTCTCATCGAGATAGAACTTTTTTTTGGTGTATGTTACTCTGATGACATTTTGTATGTATAATTGGATGAAGGACTAGTTAGAAAAACTAAAATGTTTTGGTTTATCGTACTCATGGATTTGAGAATTGAGTTGTTAAATATTACCTTCGTCCCACAAAAGTTTGCATTTTTTTTTTTTTAGTTTGTCCCACAATAGTTTGCACACTTCCGAAATGAGACCTTTAAAATCTTTAACTCACAATCTTCACTATACATATTTTACTCATTAAACTTTTCCTTAAAAGCCGTGTCCCCAAAAGTACCGCAAACTTTTGGGAATGGAGGTAGTACGTGATATGGGTTGATCGTGAGCTGAACATTCTCCCTGCTTTCCATGCGGCAGCCATTAATCTGTAAGCTTACACTAGTCACCTAGCCGGTCCTTTTCAATTGAGAAGCAGGAGCTGAATCTTAGACATTTCTCGTCTCTTCTTTGCAGAAAGGCTGTTCTACGGAGAAAACGTCTCTTGCCCTTGTCTCAATGGATCACGACCAATATGTATGCTTCATTTTCGATCGTTGTTTTTACCATTGCATATCTTAAGAGTCTCAGAGCAAGCCTGGATTTTACCATTTATTGAAGAACATATGACTTAGGGAAAACTTGTTGGTTGCCAAAACCTATCTTTGTCTCATTTACCTACCTTCTGTTAGCAATAAATTCAAGACTAGACAATAAACCAGTCTTACCTTGCAAAAAAAAAAAAAAAAGACACCAGTCGCACCTTGCAAGTGACTTACATTTTGTGTGTAAACAATATTAGTGTTCAATTAAAAACATTAATTTTCCGGTATTAATTGTCATGTTAGGGTATTGTGTGTTTGTTTTGAAGGATAAATTTATCTATCCTCAAGGATAAAGACTCTTTAAGTCGATGGCCTCGCTGATTCGTGCCTCGCCAAAAGTTAAATGTGACTCTTGCTAAGTTGGGTAATACACTGTCCGGATGAATATATGTTCGTCTTTTTATTTTTTTCAAATATTTTTTCCTTTTTCAATAGTTTTTTTAACATAGTAAAAATTGTGTAAGTATTCGAATTTTTTTTGGAATGTGTAAAATTTGAAAAAATAAAAAAATTGCCGAACACTTTAAAGAATAGTGTATTTTCTGCTGCCAATAACCTGGGTCTTGTCTCATTTGACGAGGCCCGTTTAAAAACTGAGGCAATGTACTTGGATGCTTAATGCCATAACATATAACACAATAATTAAATTTTTTAATTATGTTCAATCATACAAGTCAAATTAAAGAAAATTGATCATTATTGAAGTGACAATATTATTTCATGCTCAACATCTAAATATTATTTTTCTTTAACTAATTTTATAAGAAAATATTTACAGTAATAATAATATGTTATTAGTAAATTATCTTATAAGTATATAAAGATTAAAGAAATTATTACATTGAGGGCTCCTTTTAGCATTAGAAACTCATTTAGGGACGTCACTGTTTAAACAAAACAATGAGGGACCCTGACACACGCCTGCCTCTATCTCTCTTAACAAAATACACGCCTCTCTCTCTCTATTAAAATTATCAGATTTCTCTCTCTTCTAATTTGAATATTCAAAATTTGAAATTGGGTTTTCACGATTGACTTGTGGGTCGGAACGCTGCGGGCTTCGACGATGAACGGTTTCTGGTTGCGAGGCGATTACGGACGATTTCAGCGGCTGGATGTCCGGTGAAATGTGAGATCGATTCCGGCGAAGAAGCTTTTGACGGCGGTTGTTTCTGAGCGGTGGTGCGATGCGGTTTCGTACGACAATGGACGGCTGTGGGGGTGTGGGCGGCGATGCGATGGAGGGCGGCGATACAGGGGGCAACATTGGACGACTATAGGGGCATGAGTTTCAGGCGTACGGATTCTTCGAAACTGGACGGCGGTTTCAAGACGGAGATCTGGTAGTATTTCAGCGACAGCTTTCTGGAAATCAGGCGTGGGTAGGTTCGCGATTCTGCAGCAATTCCGGGTTCAGTGTCGTGGTTTCAGAACACGACTTCAACACGGACAGAGGCGGACGGATGTAGCTTTGTATTTTCCGGCCTTTAATTGTTGTGTGTTGGTGGCGCACTGTTTACAGTTTTGTCTTTCCTATTAAGGCGGCGACGGCTAGGCTGCAGAGATAGGCGAGCGATGTGGTGGTGTCACCATTAATTCCGGCGGCAAGGATGAAGAGATAGGCGAAGGTGCAGTTACAGGGGAGTGTGGCTTGTTTTCCCGATTTCTGGTGAGCTGTGGGGGGTAGACGGTTGTGGTGCTCGAGCGACGGGTTGGCTTCGACGGTGGGTTGAGTGTTGAGTTCCGGGCAGCAAGTTTTGCTTCCATGGATCCCGGCAACGGTGGCTCTGGCAATTCCGGCGTCTAGGAAGGACGAATTGATGGCAGATGTGGCGGACTTAGCTCTTTCCGGCTCTGGGCTGGTGTCGGTGGATTCTTTTTCAACCCACCTTCCTCTTTTCCCAGTCACATGGCCTTAAAATGTGCCACATTTTGTGCTTTCCTCCATTCAAATGGTCAAAGACATGATTTAAGACCTACCCATTTTGAAATTTTCATGTATCAATTCTGCTTTCGTCGGGAAAAATTATTAGGGAAAAATTATGTAAATTTGTGTTGCCGAAAAATAGATGCAATAGTACAATAATTAATATTATAGTACATTACGAATTATTGTGGTACAGAAGTAATAGTACACTAATTTGTTCAATGGTACATACGCACAATTAATGGTACACATCGCCGGAAATATTATCGACAAGTATCACTGATGTGACCGGCACAGTAACCGATGTGACGTGAACAGTGACACATCACATCAATCACACCTTTTTGTCAGTGCATTAAATGCTCAAACAGTAGCCGAGGTACACTTATATGAACTATAGTACACTAGTTTACTCACAAGTACACACATAAACTCTATGGTACATTCGTACGTATTTTGGCTCTCATTGTAGTGTTTAAAGTTAGTGGGCCAAAATTGTAGTATTAGTGTTAGAAATGGCCTTGGACGTAAGTTTCCCAAGATTAAATGCAAAATATAAAATTCAGTTATAGGGTTTTTTGCTACACGGTTCGGGTCAAATCTCCCTAAGTTAAATGGTTAAAATAAATCTAATTCTAATCTAAATGTTTTCTAATTTAAGAGGGCCGCTACTACAATAAATGATCATTTTTAACATCTTTATTTTGAGTAGGTCTCTTGTGAACTCAAGTTCGAATGAACTCGTATCACTGTTATGTGTAATCACTATTACTGTTATTCATATATATTATCATTGTTATAAAATTATACTTGATTTTTTAACAGTGATAGTGTATACACATGACAGTGATAATTGAGAACCCGAGTTCATCTTAAACTCGGGTTCATACAAGTTTTTGTCCCTTATTTTTTGTTTCATATATTGTTCGAGATGTCATAATCATAGAAATTTGTACAATTTTTTTTATTTGGACGTCCCACACAAATTTGTGCACCACTAAGAAAATAAATATTGATTTGTGTGCACACTCACAAACATATACACATATGTCATTATTTTATCTATAAAATACATTTTCTTAAAAAATATGTTATCTCATGAGGTGCAAATTTCTATGGGATGGAAAAAGTATTGTAATAATATAATCAAATTGATCTACATCCACAATTGGGGCACCTCACTCCAATAATCGAAACAAAGATTGTTACAGATTACAGCTTCAATCAAATTTGCCCAAATTTCTAGAAAAAAAAATATATGTAATATTGTATGAACCCTAATATGATTTTATTAACTCTGCTCTATCTCTCTCTATCAATCAAAGTGAAACTGATATATCATCAAACAAAAATGAAAACTGAACAAGGCCTAACTGTTTTCCTTTTCAATTCAGTTGCTAACCACCACCAATTTCCGTGAATCTGTTCGTGAAGAAGATAACTAGAAAATCCCCAAATTTGGCCGTTACTTCCTGCCTTTATAACCGGTTATGAAATTGGTTTAAAATGAAGTGACCGGTTCACTACTTAAGTTGGGCCGAATTTGGCAACTTAACACTTCTATTTCTTCGTAACACTTGCAACACTGATTGGTATTAGTGGGAACACATGAAAGTATCAGTCTTCTTTCAGTTTTATCCTCCACTTTCTTTGACACATATCATAATCATTGAGTATTAATTTTATTATGTAAAAAGTTGATGGATCTTATTATATTTCATTTTAGAAGATGGATAATACTCCCGCCGTCCACAATAAATAGTCCTTTTTTCTGTGCGTTGTTTAATACAATATGTCGGTGGTTATTATGAGTATTGTGAGGTCCGTTTACGAAAATAATCAATTTATTCATAAACAGACCTCACAATACTCATAATACACTCCGACATATTGCATTAAACAATGTGTAAAAGATTAAGACTATTTAAAGTTCTTTCAAGATCAAGTCTGCAAAATCCCGAAATTTTTTGTAAAATTCGCAAAATTCGTGAAATCCTTCAAACTTCGTCAAATTAGTGAAGCCCCGAAGTCTAGATTAAAGAGAAGAATCAAAGGAGAAAACATAGAGATTGTAAAATCCCAAAATTTCAGTAGATTCGGAATAAATTAGATTGTAATTCTACTGCATTAATATTATATATTTAATTTCATGAAAATTTATTGTTACAACAGCGACTAGGTCCTTCTCGATTAGGCCCGTCTTTTTACTTTTTAGGCAGACAATGTCGACTAGGCCATTCTAACTTAAAAAAATTTAATATTGTTTTTTTTTTCATTTTTAAGAACCTTTATAAATATTGTATTTTTTATTTTAATATGTAGAATTTAAAAGTTTAAAATTTAAACTAATATGTATCATATTTTAATTTTTAAATTATAACTTTATTGAATTTTGAGTTTTATGGTTGCTAACTTGCTATCACTTATAATTTAAACATTAAAAGGTGACGATTGTTGATGGATTTTGTTAATGTAATGATTTAGTGGCTATTTATAGCATGGAAATCCACCAAACAATAACTATGAAATTGTGTTCTTGATTTGTAATGTAGAGAGAGAAAGTAGTGAGAGTTAGAGAGAGAAAATATTGTTGAAATTATAAACTTCAAGAGAGAAAATGTGTACATGAGACCTATTTATAGGTTTGCATGTTGTGAGGTGGCACCTTGTTAGCCTACTTGGCTTTAGGTGTTGACAAGTGTCCTTGACACTTGTCTTTACTCACTACTATGCTTCTGTTACATTACTTCGTCCTACTACATCACTACTAATTCCCTATATAGCTATTGTCCATACTTCGAACGTGGGCGAGCTTCTTTGCGACCTCCATTGCCTTGTGCCATCTCGGGGTAGTATGGTGGTGAACTTCAGCTTGGTCTCTCGGGTATGGGCGAGCTCCCCTGAGAGCTCTCTTTCTCCTGGTGTTGATCGACTCTTGGCACGTCATCCTGAGTCTGGGCGAGCTCCCCTGCGTCTGGGCAAGCTCCCCTGCGTCTGGGCGAGCTCCCCTGCGTCTAGGCTAGCTCCCCTACGTCTGGGCTAGCTCCCCTGCTACTCTTGGTGTTGACCTGGTCTAAGCTAACGAGCTCCTCAACTTCCATGCTGGCCAGCTCCTCAACCTTGGTTATTTATCCTTGATATCCTTCATTAGTAGTTCGCTTTAGTTCGCCTATCAACATTTCCCCCCCCCCCCAGCTCGTCCACATCATGATACTTCTAATGTGTGGGCGAGCTGATTTGCCCCTGTGGGTGAGAGCTCGAGTGTAGGCGAACTCCCAACTTCACTGTTCTAATTTGGCTTTTATTTGTTTTCCGCACGTTATTATCTTTAAGTAGCTTGTATTTATTTATTATAGGTACGCAATTGTTTGTCTTATACCACTTAGGGAAGCGAATCGTTCGCCTTACGCTGCTTCGGACAGCGAATCATACTTGTTTATTTGGCACTTATTTGTTCATCTTACGCTGCTTGGGGCCGTGAATTGCTCGTCTTATACCGCTTAGGGCAGCGGGTTGTGCTTGGTTGTTCACTTGGGCGATCGGGTTTTAAAAACCTTACCTTAGACGTTTTAAATCGTCTGTTGTGAACTTTTTCTTATCTTTGGGCAGTGGGCGCTTAGTGATCCTTTAAGAAGGACACCTTCGCTAACCTGGGCACTTTGGTCTTTGCCTTGAGCTTTAGATAATAACGTTTTGGGACTTGAGTCCTTGCGGATTCCGAGCTTGAACAATTGATCATCTTTACGAAGAGTGGGCCAGTAGCATCCCAGCCTGATCGTCTTGTATGTCAAAGCTTGCCCCCCAGCGTGACTCCCACAAATATCTTGGTGGATTTCTTTTAACACCTCGAACCCTTGCTTTTCAGATAAGCATTTGAGTAGGGGTAGAGAGAATCCATGTTTGTATAGTTGGCCATCTACCAACGTGTATCTGGCTGCTTACTTTACTAGCCAACTAGCTTCTCACGCATCTTCTGGGACCAATCCGTTCTTCAAGTATTTTTCAATCGGAGTGCGCCAATCTTCGCCATCTTCCTGCCCTCCACTCGAAGTCTAATTTACTTTGTAATCAGACGTCGAGGGGTCCTTCAGTTTGGTGACGATGACCTACATCAACTTTACTTCGCCGCTACTGGTAGCTAGTCGGGCTAGTGCATCAACTTGCGTGTTCTTCAGCCTTGGGATCTGCTCAATGTAAACTTGTTTGAACATCAAGATCTCTGAAAATCTGAAGATTGGTTGTCCCCACAGCTAATGATATCCCAAGTCCGGCTATCAGCGTTTCATGCTTCGCTTCATTGTTGGTTGCTCTGAAGTCGAACCGGATCGCCAAGGTGAAGACTTATCTGTCTGGGCATAGTAGTGCCACACCGACTCTTGCTGCTGTGCTAGTTGATGATCCGTCTACATAGAGGTGCCACGGAGCTATACACCCCCTCATCGGATCTTGTGGGAAAGTTAGCTCGATGATAAAATCGGCAAGCGCTTGTCCCTTGATCGTTGTTCGGGGTGCGTAGGTTATACCGTATTGACTAACTTTTAGTGACCATTTCAACAAGCGTCCTGCAGTGTCCGGCCGGTGCAGTATCTGCCTTAGTGGGAACATTGTCAATACCTCCACTAGTATGTATGCTAGCTCCTCCATGGTTGAGTATCGCAACTCCATCCTGCTTTGGTTTGGCCCTGATAACTTAGAACCGATGAACAGTTCCAAGTCACCTCTGTCGAGGTCCACCTGAATTGCTCTTAACTTCTTCCAGGGGGTGGCTTTCTTCTTATTTTTCTCCCACCTTGGATTGCCAGTGAGCTCATCTCAGTCCTCCTTCGTCATTAGCTCGTAACCTACTCGGGGTTCGAGGTCACCACTTTCTTCTCCAACTTTGGCAGGTTCTTGGACATCCTTCACTGCTTGAGGGACTGGGTTGGATGGTTCTTCAACTTGGGGAGCTTCATCAATTTCCATATGCACTGGTTCTCGATCTCCCACTAGTTCTACAGCTTGAGCTTCATTATCCTCCTCCATGGGTGCCGGCCGTGAGTCCTCCACTGGTTCCTGCACTCGGGCAATTTGTGCCTCTTCCGGCTGATCGCCTACCTCCATCAACTCAATTTCGACTGAGATGACGTCTAGGATGTTGGGCTCGTCTGCCGAAGGGTGTTCTCCATCTTCAAGCACATGTACCTATGTTTTTTTTTAGATGGTGCGGCTTCCATCTTCTAGGTCTCCGACTGGTCTCATCCAAGGTCCTCAACGTCTGTTGTTTGGGCCACGTCGGTCCATATCTTCTTCTTCGTCATCTGAGTCCTCATTTCCCCTTACCTGTCTGGTTCTCTTCACCGGGGCCCCCTTAACAAACTTGGCTAGCTTACCATCCTCATAGAATTTCCAGAGTTGCTTGAGTAGGTCCCAACACTCACTAGTGAAGTGTCCGATGGACTGATGGTACGCACAAAATTTTTTGGGGTTCATCTTGGTACTGTCCTGCTGAATTTGCCTTGGTTCACTCAGCATTGCTCTGTCTTTGACAGCTGCAAACACATGATCAACAGAGATGGTCAGCACTTGGTTCAGCTTTTCCTTGATTTCGTCCCCGTCTCCGAATGCCTTCGAATTTCTGGGGACCTTGTAAATGCCCCCGGACTTCATTCCGGTGCCACCTACCTCCTTCAGTAATGCCTCCTGCATAGCGACGTACACCCCTGCTTTGTGTCGGAACTCTACGTAGGTGTTTGGGCAAAACAGGTGCATTTCTTTCCATAGCTCGGTCCTTTTCTTCAACCCGACCATGACCGCAACTATCTTCGTTTCCTCGTTGATAGGCTCACCTTTCAGCAAAATCTTTTCGAACCGCTCAAGGTACTGCTGGTCTGACTCGTTGTCTCCCTGGTGGATGTTGGCAAGCTGGTGCTTTTGGGTCAGGTAGGACCCGTATCCAGAGAAATGGGCCAGGAACTCCCGTGTAAGCTGGCCGAAAGACTGGATCGACCCTGGGGCGAGCGATGAGAACCATCGGTGGGATCGGTCCCCGAGGGCTAGTGGGAAGTTTCGGCACTAGGTATGTTGGTCCCGAAATGAGTTAAATCAGTGTATGGGGGGGAATACACTGATGTCAGATTTTTCTGAAAGACTCAGAAAAATGCTCTAACGTACTCAGTCAGAATTCTCTGAAGTACTCAGTATGCTGAATGTCCGCAGGGGCAGCAGGGACGGTTCAGTAACGAGTCAGATAAGCTGAGTAAGAGTAAAGTGCTCGGAGGCTCAGTAGAGATAACAAACCTACTGACTGCTCGGAAGCGAGTCAGTTGGACTACTATCTCAGTGAGTCAGAGTATGTGCGG
>JAPKLY010000245.1:2023-61060 GCA_026898435.1 Prunella vulgaris | reverse complement strand
CAAATTCATCAGGGGTTTTGGGATCTAATCAAAATACCAAGATTGTCCCAACAAGGTAGCATCTGACGCTCCTACTGAGATCATGAAGTCCGCGTACTTTGAGATGTGCACTTTCGGATCGGACTCTCCCTCATACGCGACCATCACCGGGAACTGTATCTTCTTTTGCACTGGTGCTCTCAAGATGGAAGGTGCCAATGGTGACACCGGGAGTGCGGTGGCATCAACCCCGCCGTTTTTGGAAGTTATATGCATCTGCAGTTGCTCCACCGGTTTCTTTAGGGTTGCCAGCTCATCATCGTGAGCTACCTCCTGTGCAGGCTGTTCAAGGACCGTACGTCTCATGGACGTACGACCCTGCAGTCCTTCGCTCTGGGGTAGCCCCTCTGTGATGTGCTGGAACTAGCAGGCGCCGTGTGGGCCAAGTCTATCGGAAGCTGGACTTCTTACCTTTTTGTGTGCGGACCTACGTGGAAGTAGATCCGACTCTTCCCAACGGGACGTAGCGGGCACAGACTCCTGGATTGTCTCCTCCCGTCGGGACCTCAGTCTACCCTGGAGAACCTCCCTGGACTGGTAGGTTGCCGAGACCTCAGTATAAGCAGTAGCTCATCCACCTTGCGAGCTAAGCCTATCGACAACCTTCGCTTTCCCAGCAGCATTTTGGTGTTGGCGAGCTCCTGCGGAGCTTGCCTCTTGTTCAATGGGGAGCTCGCCAGCATGCTCCCTTGGTTGTGTCACCTGTGTGCGCCGGGTGGTTTGCTCCTTGACGTTATTGGTGGGAGCTCGCTGGGACGCCCGGGCTAGCTCACCCTGTTGCTGCTGTTGTAGCCTTTGAAGCACAGCGATGGTGCGCTGGAGCTCGTCGGGATCATTGAGAATGTCCCGGAGAGCTGGGTTCAATCCATCTTGGGCCGCCCGGGTGGCCTCGGCTCGCTGAGGAGCTTACTGGGTCTCATTCCGCTGGGGAGTTTCCTTAGTTGCCAAGGTGTTATTTTTTGACATGGTCAAGTCTGGGTAATAGCTTGTCGAGCTCGTCGTGGGTGGTAGCTCATCGAGTTCGTCGGGGTTGGTAGCTCGTCAAGTTCGTCGGGGGTGGTAGCTTGTCGAGTCTTGGTAGTAGCTCGTCGAGTTGGGTAGTAGCTCACCGAGTTGGGTAGTAGCTCGCCGAGTTCATCAATTTCCAGTAAAGGTAAGTTTGATCAAGGTCTTTCTAGCCTTGCATGCAAGTAGATTGTCCAGAATTTGGTTTATCTACTAACACGCATGCGTTTAGAGTCATTTTTTATCCTGTTTTAGTAAAAATACTGGGAAATAAGTTGGAAACTGGGAATATTCAGTATATCTTTAAGTGTTCTTGAGCTAAACTAAGAACATCTTCAAGTTTTCTTCAAACCCTCACAATTTTTCCCTCAATTTCTGAATCCGGAGGTTCAGGCCCTCCTCCTAGCGCCAAATTGTTGATGGATTTTGTTAATGTAATGCTTTAGTGGCTGTTTATAGCTTGGAAATCCACCAAACAATAACTATGAAATTGTGTTCTTGATTTGTAATGTAGAGAGAGAAAGTAGTGAGAGTTAGAGAGAGAAAATATTGTTGAAATTATGAACTTCGAGAGAGAAAATGTGTACATGAGACCTATTTATAGGTTTGCATGTTGTGAGGTGGCACCTTGTGAGCCTACTTGGCTTTAGGTGTTGACAAGTGTCCTTAACAGTTGTCTTTACTCACTACTATGCTTCTGTTACATTGCTTCGTCCTACTACATCACTACTAGTTCCCTATATAGCTATTGTCCATACTACGGACTTGGGCGAGCTTCTTTGCGAGCTCCATTGCCTTGTGCCGTCTCGGGGTAGTGTGGTGGTGGACTTCAGCTTGGTCTCTCGGGTATGGGCGAGCTCCCCTGTGAGCTCTCTCTCTCCTGGTGTTGGTCGACTCTTGACACATCATCCTGCGTCTAGGTGAGCTCCCCTGCGTCTGGGCTGGCTTCCCTGCATCTGGGCGAGCTCCCCTGCGTCTGGGCTACCTCCCCTGCGTCTGGGCGAGCTCCCATGCGTCTGGGCGAGCTCCCCTCGTCTGGGCTAGGTCCCCTGCTACTCTTGGTGTTAACCTGGTCTAAGCTGACGAGCTCCTTAGCTTCCATGCTGGTCAGCTCCTGACGAGCTCCTCAGCTTTCATACTGGCCAGCTCTGCAACCTTGGTAATTTATCCTTGCAATCCTTCATTAGTAGTTCGCCTATCAACATCGATGTTAATTTTTTAATTATTTTATTTATTATGTATTATTAAATAGTTAATCATATTTATTATATGGATGTTTTTAATAGTTTGCAAATAATTGTTTAAGTCGCTAGATCCCTGTAAAACTTGAAAAAATGTTCGAATTTTTTTTAAAATATGTGTAAAAATTGCCGAGCACTTCTATAAATAGTGTAATTTCAAAAAAGGCTAGTGCCAATTAGTGCTGTTAAGTTAAACGAGTTGCCCGTGAGCTCGACTCGGCTCGTTAAGGCTCAAACTCAGCTTGCTCGAATAGCTAAATGAGCCGAGCTCGAGTATCATTAAAGCTCGTTTACATTAAGGAGTCGAGCAGAGCTAGCTCGCGAGCTACTCGTTAAGGCTCGAATAAGCTCAAAAGTATAGGAATATTTTTGTAAATTCATAAATATATATTATTTTTCCTAAATTCCTAATTCTAACCCTAGACCAAATCACACCACACCACACAATAGTACACATCTAAATTCTCAATTCCATCTGTCGCCCCTCCTCTACACGACAGTGACTCCCAGGCCACCGTGCTGCCACCGCCGCGCCACCAGATGCTCAGCCACCGTGATGCTCAGTTGTATGGTTGTAACTGGTCATTTTGTTGATGCTAATTGGTTGTTGCAAAAATGTGTGTTGGACTTTTGCAATGTATCCCCTCCACATACATGGGTCATTATTGCGGATGCTTTAGGCAAATGTTTCAGTGATCGAGGGATTGAGAACAAAATGTCTAGTATAACTGTAGATAATGCTGCATATAATGATGTTTGTATTAGGAGACTTAGACAAGATTTTGTTCTAAGAAAGAAGTTGAGCATTGGGGGAAAGATTTTTCATGTGAGGTGTTGTGCACATATTCTTAATCTTTTGGTGCAAGATGGTCTTAAAAACCTTGATGAAGTGACTGAAGTTGTTAGGGATGTGGTCAAATACTTGAAAAATTCAGAGTCTCGTTTTATTCAGTTTGCAAAGATTGCAAAACAGCTGCAATTACCCTCAAGAAAATTGATTCTAGATTGTCCAACTAGATGGAATATCACATATCTCATGTTGGCTTCTGCTCTAGAACTCAAGGATGTGTTTTCCAGTTATCAAGACATCGATCCTGGTTTTACTTATGTACCAAGTGAGTTGGAGTGGTCGCAAGTGGAGGAAGTATGTAAATTCTTGACTATATTTCATGAAATAACTAACATGATTTCTGGATCTGACTATCCCACTTCTAACAATTTTCTTGTGGAGGTTTATAGGGTGAAAGAACTTTTAAATGAAAAGGCTGATGATATTTCTGATAATATTAGAGCAATGGTTTTGAGAATGTCAGAAAAATTTGATAAATATTGGGGGGAAAGTAATATGTTGTTGTCTATAGCTGCTATTCTTGATCCGAGGTATAAAATGGCTCTTATTCATCATGCTTTTCCGGTTATTTATGGTGAGGTAGGTGTTGTGGCTGAAATTATTGAAATCAAAGTGCTTCTTTATGATCTTTACAATGAATATGTTGAAGATTATATCTTATCTCATACTGAAGATCCAAAAAGACAGCAACTAAATCGACAAAACAGAGATTTTATGAGCAAGCGGGCAACCACTGGTAAGAAACTTGGAGTTAATGTTCTCACTGGTAAGGAAAAGTTTCTAATGCGTGTCATTGAAATTGATAAGGCTCCACCGGAGAAATTGGCTTTGGATGTGTATTTAGAAGAAAATAAGTACAATTGTGGTGATGTCTCTGCTAATCTTGATGTCTTAGCTTGGTGGAAATCAGAAAGGTTGAGGTTTCCCATAATGTCAAGGATGGCAAATGATATTCTATCTATTCCAGTTACAAATATAGCCTCTGAATCTATATTTAGTGCTGGTGGTAGAGTAATCGATGATCGACGATTTTCTCTGAAAGTTGAGATGGTGCAAATGCTTCTTTGTGGTAATGATTGGGTCTGCAATGTTCATTGGGTAAAAACTAGGCCTCGTGTAAGTTAAACAAACCTTCTAATACATTTACAATTGGTTAACTGTTTGTATTCATTTCCAAGTTTCATAATGTCTTATATGTATTTTAAATATAGTGACTTTGTTGTTATATTTTGTAGGATTTGTTGGATTTTGAAGAAGTTGAACTCCCTGATCAAGTGTGAACTAAAAGTTCAAAAGTGAAGTGATGTAAGAAAAACAATGATTCATAATGTTCTAAGTTGATGTAATTCAAACTTAATTATGCGTTGCAAACTTGTGTTTTACTTGTGGATTTGTGTTGAATCGTTGATGTAATATGAGATTTCTAAGATGATGGGTTGACGTTTTTTGCTTTATGGATTGATTTTTTTTGCTTTATGGATTAGTTATTCATGTTATAATTTTAGATTATGTTATTGTATATCAATTGTTGATGATTTAGAGTTGAATATGTAAGAGTATAAAAAATTACAAATAAAAAATTTGAGCTCGAGTTCGAGCTTTATCGAGTTTAGCTCGTTTGGTTAAATGAGTCGAGCTTACCCTTAAAATAACGAACCGAGCTGAGTCAAGCCTTCTTTTTAGTTCGATAAGGTTATCGAGTCGAGCTTTAGCTTTAGGTACTCGGGCTCGCGCGGCTCGAATAACAACACTAGTGCCAATAACTTGGACCTTATCTCATTTGACGAGGCCCGTTTAAAAACTGAGGGAGCACACTTGTATACTTAAAGCCATAACCTCATTTCTCCGTCTCTCAAATTTATTCCTTTTTGTGTGAACACGAACTTTAAGAAAAATGAGATAAAATAAGAATATTGTAAAATAATTGCCGTGTCCATTAAAAAATAAAGTAATTATTTGTGAATGTGATAGTAAAATATTGGCACAGATAAAATGAAAAGTGGAAATAAATATTGAGAAAAGAGAGAGTATAACACAATAATTAATTTTTTTAATTATATTCAATCATACAAATCAAATAAAAAAATCGATCATTATTGAAGTGACAATATTATCATACTCAACATCTAAATATTATCTTTTTTTTTTAACTAATTTTATAAGAAAATAAGTACAATAATAAAAATATGTTATTAGCAAATTATCTTATAATCATATAAAGATTAAATGCAAAAATAAAATTCACTTATAGGGTTTTTTGCTACACGGTTCGGGCCAAATCTCCCTAACTTAAACGGTTTAAATAAAGAGTAAGTCTCTTTTGCACTATGTACACCGTGCAACTGTATTTTTAAAAAATTACACAATTTAATATTGAAAAGTTACATCATGAAAGATTTATTTTTCAGTAATAATATGTATAATTTTTTTAATAGTATTTTATATAATTTTTAAAAATGAATTTGAATTACACGGTACACCTGATGTATATATATGACTAAGTGTTAAATGTTAAATTAAATCTAATTCTATCTAGTGTTTTCCAATTTAAGAGGCTCGCTCCCGCAATAAATGACCCTTTTTAACATCTTTATTTTTGGTTTCATATATTGTTTGAGATATCATAAATGTTACTCCCTACCTCCCATAATTTGCACATTTTATTCCAAATTTGCGAACCACTAAAAAAATAAATATTGATTTACATATACTCACAAATATATACACATATGCTATTATTTTATATATATAATACATTTTAAAAAAAAATATGTCATTTCATAGGGTGTAAATTCCTACCGAACATAGGGAGTATTATATTAATATAAAATAAAATTAATAGGTTATTAAATGGAAGATAGATAAACTTAAATAATTATTAAAATTTATATGGAAAAGAAAAAGTTATATCATGTGAATGAACACAAAAAGTGGAAAGAAAAACTCGATAATAGTTTGACTCACGTGTGAAATGGAACTGTCCTGAAAGTTTGGGCCTTGCAATCATGTTATTGGGCTTGCTAAAACTGATTGAGCTGTTATAGAATTGTTATGAAACTAGTCAATTTTTCTAAAAAATCAAAATTTTTCAATTTTCTAATATAGTGAAAATTGAAAAATAAAATCATGATATTTTTTTAATTTGTAAATTTATTTTTAAAAGAATTGGTAAATTTTTTTAAAGGTGGTGTTTTTACCAATTTAGCTAATGCAATAACCTGGGCCAATTGTTATTAGGCCTACAAAAAGCATAAATATATTTAGGTTCCATTTGGACGATGGATTTGAAAATAAATGAATTTAAAAAAAATACATGTAATAAAGTATACTTAAATTAAGAATTATAAAGAGATCGTGAGAGTACTCTGAGTAGGGAAAAAGTAAAGAAAATAAGAGATGAAAAGGGGTAGAGAGGAGCAATTTCAAATGACATGGGTTTGAAGAGGATTTAGAATTCCTTCATTTTAAACATAAAATGAAATCTAAGTATTTGTAAATCCATGGAAAGAATAGAACTTATTTGTGTGTAAAATTCATGGATTTCAAAATACACCATTAGCCTTGTAAAATTCTATTTAATTCATAAAAACACACTTGCATATTAAGATTTAGGGCGAGCATATTTGACTTCCATTAGATCTCAATACTTTTATTTATAATCTGTTAATTAAGGTAATCAATTAATTCACTTAATTAAACTATTTGATGAAAATGAACATCAAGAACAAAAATACACAAGCAAAGCTTCAAAGTAAAATGGAAGAAAATGCAACAAAGATTTAGTGGTTCGATCAAATTGATCTATATCCATAGTTTGAGCCACCTCATTCCACTAATCGAAACAAAGATTGTAGCAGATTACAACTTCAATCAAATTTGCCCAAATTTTTGAAAAAAAAAATATGTAATATTGTATGAACCCTAATTTGATTTAATTGACGCTGCTCTCTCTATCAATCAAAGTGAAACTGATATATCATCAAACAAAAATGAAAAACGAACAAGACCTAAATGTTTTCCTTTTCAATTCAGTTGCTAACCACCACCAATTTTCGTGAATCTGTTCGTGAAGAAGATAACTAGAAAATCTCCAAATTTGTCGTTACTTCCCGCCTTCATAACCGCTAGTTATGAAATCGGTTTAAATGAATTGACCGGTTCGCTACTTAAATAGAACCGAATTTGACAACTTAACACTTCTATTTCTTCATAACATTTGCAATAGTGATTGATATTAATGGTAACACATGAAAGTATAAGCTTTTCTTCCAGTTTTATCCTCCACTTTCTTTGACACATATCATAGTCATCTAGTATTATTTTTATTATGTAAAAAGTTGACGGATCTCATGATATTTCATTTTAGAAGATGGATAATACTCCCGCCGTTCACAATAAATAGTCATTTTTTCTTTTTTGCGATTGTTTAATGTAATATGTCCTAATTTTCTCACATTATTATAAAAACAAATAAATTCAAAAGAGTACTTTATAGGAAAATTTACAAAGTAATTCACAAAATTGATACAAATTATAAATTGGTTTTGTGTAAAAAAAATATTTCTATACAAAAAAAAAATTATACTTATTTATAAATATTGTAAACTAATTTATAAATGAGACATTTACATATTAATTTTAAAAAATGACTATATTTACAAATTGATTCACAATATTTGCAAAGAAGTATAATTTTTTCACGCACAAACATATTTTTTTCTGCAAAAAATCAATTTATAATTAATATCAAATTTGTAAATTATTTTATAATTTTTTTTTATAAATATAGCCACTTTTTAAATTAATAAGTAAATATCCCTAATTTATAATCATGTCCCGTAACCCTAATTAGGTCATAACACTCTCACAAAATCCCTCTTCTCCGCGTGGGCGCGTTTGTTTGTGTCGCAAACAATAGATATATACATATATGTATGTATATATATAATATTAACAATATTTTATGTATTAGTAATAATTTTCGTTAACAATCTTCTTCTCCACATCACTTGTATTTCGCCTTCTGCAACCTCATTCTCCATCCTCTCTCTATCCCAGCACTCCCTCTCTCTCTCTCTCTCTCTCTAAAATCGCAAATCCAACCATAAATTTCTTTGAATTCCAATAGAAAACTCGTCCTAATACTGATTCACTTATCTGATTCATTCACTTCTTTGAATTTTGGTTTGTTTGAATTCATGAAATGATGTAACATCGCCGCCGATGACGCATCGGATAGGTTGTTACTCTGTGTTTTGATTTGTGTATTTTTTTGAAAAGAATTCGTTAGTTTTTGTGGAAATAGACGTTGCGGTTTTGAAAAGCGTTGGTACCGCCATGGCTTCAACTGTTCCGGCAAAATCTCAGCCGCTACACAATTTCACCCTGCCGCATCTCAAATGGAATAAGGATGGAAATTCCAGCGGCCACCACCAGCGCCGCCGCTCCATCAAATCGCCGTCGCGGAGACCAAACATCTCCGCCGCATCTCCTGCCCGCCAGTCACCGTTGCGCGATTCTGTATCAGCAACGCCTCCGCGCCACCAGTCTCCGTTTCGCGACTCCACGTCGGTGGCGTCGCCTGTTGAGTCTCCTGTTCATGGCGATTACTCGGTGAAGCAGTCTCCTACTCCCGGGGAATCATCTAAACCGTACCCGGCTCGCGAGTGGGTAAAACACTCGCCGAGCGGTGTTGATCCAGTGCGGCATTTTCCGAGGCATGACTCGGCTTCTGAATCCGAAGCTTCGAGAAAGGGTAAAGGTGATTTGGTTGAGCACCGGAGAAATCAACACTCAAAGAATTTGACGTCCGATGGTATGAGAAATCGGCTCCATTCAACAAACTCTGAACGAGCTGCTCTGAAATCTGAGGGTAAATCGAGGACGAAAGAAGTCGATAGGGCTGGAATCAAGAGATCGAAAATCTTAATTAAGATTCCTTGCAAGAACAACAAAACCGAAGAAAATCCGCTCGATGAGCCGCTGAAGATTGGCAATAACGATGAAGATGATGGCACTGATGAACTTCAAGAAGAGGAG
This sequence comes from Prunella vulgaris, assembly GCA_026898435.1. Taxonomy (NCBI): domain Eukaryota; kingdom Viridiplantae; phylum Streptophyta; class Magnoliopsida; order Lamiales; family Lamiaceae; genus Prunella; species Prunella vulgaris. Next base: position 51,886 of record JAPKLY010000245.1, on the reverse strand, counting down.
AAGATCGATAATAACATCGATGAAGAAACCAAAACGTGGAATTTGAGGCCTCGGAAGCCGATACACAAGTCTCTGAATGTGAATGGAGGTGCTCTGAAGAATAATGGGGCGGCGGTGCCTGAAAGGAGAAAATCTGAGTCACCCATGAGAAATCTGAACAATAGATCGGGGGAAAACGATGGTAATTGCGGAGGTAATGGTGGGAAGAAGGAGAAGAGGAAGCTGAGCATCTCCATCCCTCTGACCAAAGAGGAGATTGAGGAGGATATATTTGCTCTGACTGGATCGAAGCCTGCAAGGAGGCCCAAGAAGAGAGCAAAGAACATTCAGAAACAAGTAGATGTATGACTCGATCTGATGGATTATTTTGGTTTGAATTTTGTGTTTTTACTCTTGTTTCTCTCGAATAATTGTCATTGATTGATCTGATTTTTGTGATTGCAGAATTGTTTCCCTGGATTGTGGCTGGTATCAATAACTGCTGATTCATACAAAGTATCTGAAAATTCTCTGAAGGTATCATCTCGATCATTCTAGCCCCCTTTGATTTCTATATGGATGTGACTGTTTGTTGGTTTCTGATACTGTTTTCGTTTTTATATACAGGGCTAGATGCAATTGACTCACATATGATTGAACCCTTCAATTGTGTTCTCTGGAAGATTTAAGGTGCTTGGCTTCCAATTTTGTGTTGGCATTTGAAGGCATAGTTTGAAAGAAAGAACTACTTATCATTAGGATTTACTTTCTCTTTTTTCTTTTCCTTCCTTTCTTCCTTTCTCAAGCTGATGTTCAGAAAATTGAGAAATGAATGACAGTTCTTCTATTTATCATTAGTTGCAGATGTAAATATGGATTTTAAGATCTTCAATACAAATTCAGTGCTGATTAGGTCATCCTGTTCCTTTTTTTAATTACTGGTTGAGGTTTCTTTGCTTGCCAATTATGATTGTTTGGTATTCACTTCTGTGATTCAAAGATTGAGATTGATATTTCCCATGTGTAGTTGATGATGTATCAACATAGCTCAAGTATGCTCATACCTTCTGCACTTCTGGATGTTGTTTGATGAAGGCAGAAGGTCAGGAAGATAGTATATTCTTCAATACTCATTCAAAGTCTGATTCTTTTTTTTTTGATCGGGCAAATGATGACTTGAACTTTGACCTCACAACAGAGGTAACGAGGTTTGAGCTATACTACTTCGTCCTCATTGAAAATCTGGTTCTTAACTGAGAATGATAAAGGGGTTAGAACATGCAAAACCTGAGGGCCAAGGTTTGGCAATCTTTCCCTGGATAGTGGAAACCTGCAGACACATCTGCAGAGTAGGGAATGGTAATTTTTCTATAAATGCTTTTCCCAATGTTATTGTGCCTTATATAAATAGCAAGAATGCTGTCCTTTTATCAAATCCTGCCTCTTTGATTGATGCCTTTGAAGTTACCACCACTTTTATTTCTTCAACTAACTTTAGTTCTCCAGTTGAATCTATACTTGGATTTGATTGTACTTCATTTGTTGGAATTGAACTTCTTCCCCGGTGCATGAAATCTATCTGGATGATTTTCAGTTTCTTGATGCATATCATTTGCCTTTTGCTGCCAATCTTCATACTGTCTTCTGAATTTGAACTTGTGGAAAGATGAATTTAGAAAATAGATAATGGAACATATGGTGTAGGTGTGCCTGATCCATTGAAGGGGGAGGGAGGAATCAAATGTTGGTTGGCTCTACTTTTATATGGAGAGAGAGAGAGAGAGAGGTTTGTTTTGTTACTTTTTCTTGAATGCCACTCTATTGAATTGGTCAGAATGGGGTCCCTCCTAACCAACCTTCTGAAATTATAATTTCTGATTATCATATTCGATATTGATCAAACTTGGGTAAACATATTGTGTTACTTTGAAAACAATAGTTCAAAAAATTAAATTAAATATAAATTGCTAAAAATGTGTTTTTATACAAAATAAATTATGCGTTTAGTTATTTTTTTAATCAATATATAAATGTTCCTTTAAAAAAATTTCATACTTTTTTAATAGTCTTCATGCTAATCATGATTTGGCTAAGTTTGGTTCATTTCTAATTATTTCAGTTGCACATTATATGCCATTTAACCAATTTTGGGGGAAAAATATTTGACTCTGCCTTGTAAATGCCACATTTGGTAAATAAATCGGGTGAGTATCAATTGTTCGTCTATGACAAAGTTGTTTATATCATTAAGCTGATTTATATAATAATTTGACAAACACAAATTCGTGAATAAAATGAATAAATACGATTTTTTTCAAATTTGTGAATTAAATGAATAAACACGGAAAAGTATTCATAAATATAAATGGATTGAATCAAATTGAGTATTTGAGACTTTTGAGTGTAATATCTGTTTAGCTTTTATTTTTTGCTCTTCATTTTTGTTGTTGTATTGAATGAGTGAAAGGAGAGCTCTATTTATAGGGACAGTGAATTATATAATCTCTATTTTCACACCGTCTCGTGGCACAATTTGATTGCTTGCTTCAGATTTGATTGACCTAATTTAAGAAATTATTCTGTTTTGATTTTATCTTCTTTTATTATTTTTCATTTCTGATGAAATTATTCCAGAATGATTTGATTTGGATGATTTTTTATTTTTATAAGACATTATTTGATATCTTTCAATATATGACAAGATTGTAGAAGTCGGAAATTAGTAATCGGGCTATTTTTGACCGCCTAATTTTAATTTTTTTTTAAATATAAAAATATAAAATTTTGGCTGTCTAGACCCGAAAACGTCTAAAATTATTGATTTTGCAAAAATTTGGTCGGCAAGAGGCCGTCTAGGCCTATTTCTGCATCATTGTAAGTCACAGTTTTATTTTTATTATGATGAAATGAGAGTTCTATTTATAAGAGAAATAAAGGAATAATTTTCTTTATCATATCTGCGTAAGGGCGAATTTTAATTTATCGACTCAGATTTAATTTACTTGATTTCATAAATCAATATAATTTGATTTATTCTTTTTTATCTGTTTATCATTGTCACGAAAAATAATCTGATTTGATTTTATCAAGCTAAGTCAGTTTTATTGTGGGATTAGTCTTGTAGGTAGAACGGCAACTCAAGTTCATTTTTTAAAAATTATACAAAATACTACTGAAAAGTTACACATGTTATTACTAAAAAGTATATCTTTCATAGTGTAACTTTTTAATAATAATTTGTGCAACTTTTCAATAACAAATTGTGTAACATTTTAAAAATACACTAGAATTGCACGGTGTAACTGGTGCACAGGAGACTTACTCTTTATTGTGCTTGTAAATGTCTCTACTTGTTGGATTTTTTATTCAAGTGACTTAGATGGTTAATGCTCGTGTGAAGAGCCATAAACAATTTAATAGAGCGGGGTGAAGCAAATATAGAAATTATCAATATACCGTATATATCATATAAAAAATTACTGAATTTATCAAAAATTTTATTATATCGAAAATATCAGTACGGTATTAATATTGAATTTTAAATTTTCAGTATAAATCGGTATATCAAAAAAAATTCGGTATACCGGAATTTTTTTGATATCCCAATATGTACCATTATGATAATTTAATATTAATATTTAATTTATTTTTTAAAATAATTAAATAAAATTTTAATTGAATTATTTTGGTAAGGACCGGTGTAACGGTATAAATTGGTATATATTAAAATATCAGTACGGTACGGTATACCAAAATTTTTGATACGGTATGTGGTATGTATTTTTGGTGAACTAAAATTCAATATACCAAAAATTCAGTATGGTATCAATATGCAAAAATGAATATCAAAAATTTTAATATGATATACAATACGATATGATATAATCGATACGGCACGGTATGTCAGCCGTAATTGAGACAATTTAAGACGTTATGAGCTATGGTAACAAAATAGATTGGCAGGTGAAAATGTACGGCTGTATATGAATTAAATAAACGAATAAATGTGGAAAAAAATCATAAATACAAATGTATTTTTTAATAATGACATGTAAGACTTTCAGCCATAATTAATATATAACTGTTTAAAAATATATGATGCATATATGACTAAATTTAATGTCGTTTGTGAAAGGTAACAATTTCACCATGAATAATATTTGAAAAGGAAATAAATTTAAAATTGTTAAAAATTGTTTGAATTTTAAACATTGACAGTTCATATAATTTTCGTTGTTGCAATGGGTGGAAGTGCAGGATATTGTTTTCTGTATATTTTGATTTACACTTTACAACTCCCTATATAATATATATGGAAGCAAGCATAAGTTATAGGGAAAAAAATTAGGGATTGCAATAATGAAAATTTAAAAGATACTTCTTTTGGTTACTCTTAAATCTCACACTTTTTTTTTAATGCCTCATAATAAACTTTACATTCCAAAAAAGATAAATTATTTTATGAAATAGCTCAGGATAACTTTATCATGAAATTATTTTAAAATATTAAATATTTGACTAGAGTATCAAAGATATCTATCAGAAGTATAAAAAATATGAGTCAATAATATTATATTTTATTGTTATAAATTTTATGGATTACAACTTTTGATTCTCCTGATCAAATTTTTGATACACCTGGTCAAAGAGCAACACTTGTGTACAAATTTCTACCGTAGAAATATCCATTTTTGAAAAATTCGCGGATCTAAACCGGGTCGGGTCAGATTTAGACATTTTTTTACAAAATTCGCGCAACTTGTAGTTTCAGGTTTTTTCGCTCCCAGGTATGTTACAATTTGGGCAAAGGCGTGTTACAATTAGACAAAATATGTGTTACAAATTTTTAAAAAATTAATTTTTTGTACTTTTCAAGTAACTATAAAGAAAATATGTATTTCTGCAAGTATAAATATGTGTTACTTAATTTATTTTTTATTCTCTTTGTTGATTTATATTAATAATATGTTTTTTCGCTCCCAAGTATGTTACAATTTGGGCAAAGGCGTGTTACAATTAGACAAAATATGTGTTACAAATTCTTTAAAAATTAATTTTTTGTACTTTTCAAGTAACTATAAAGAAAATATGTATTTCTGCAAGTATAAATATGTGTTAATTAATTTTTTATTTTCTTTGTTGATTTATGTTAATAATATGTTTTTTCGCTTCCAGGTATGTTACAATTTGGGCAAAGGCGTGTTACAATTAGACAAAATATTTGTTACAAATTCTTAAAAAATTATTTTTTTGTACTTTTCAAGTAACTATAAAGAAAATATGTATTTCTGCAAGTATAAATATGTGTTAATTTATTTTTTATTCTCTTTGTTGATTTATGTTAATAATATGTTATTCATGTACTTAATACATCATTTAATACCTTATATATGTTATATAAAATATAATATATATTTTTATAAGGATAAATAAATGTTTGTGCATACAGTAACACACATTTGATCTTGCAGTAACACACATTTACTCTAATTGTAACACACATTTGCAGTAACACACATTTACTCTAATTGTAACATACATTTGCAGTAACACACATTTACTCTAGATGTAACACACATTTGCAGTAACACAAATTTACTCTAATTGTAACACATATTTGTTCCTCAATTTGTGTTATTATATGAGCATATATGTGTTACTATAGGATAAAATATATTTTTATTAAGAATAAATATGTGTTACACATACAATGTAACATATACATGTGTTACATTGCATGAAAAATATTTACTTCTACAAAAATAAATGAATATGTGTAAAAAACAATATTTAATCTGGTTGTAACACACGTTTTGCCTTAAAGTAACATGCATTTGCCTCAACTGTAACATATCTGGGAGCGAAAATTACAAGTTGCGCGAATTTTAGAAAAAAATACTCAAATTCGACCCGACCCTGTTTAGACACGCGAATTTTTAAAAATAGATATTTTTACGGATCTTTGACCCGTAGAAATTTGTATATAAGTGTTTGTCCTGGTCAAATATATAATACTAAAATTATTTTATGATAAATTTATTATAAATCATTTTCTTATAAACCTATTAGATACTCTCACAATATCTGCTTTAATTCAAAATATTATTTCTTCATTGATCCAAAAAAATTAATAAAACAGATTCTCTTAAAATACATGCCCTATAAAGTATGAAATGTTCTGCATTTTATTAATCCAAAAAAAAATCAATAAAGTAGTTTTTCATTTTTTCTTTAAAAAATATTTATCCTATAAAATATGGAATTTAAAAGGGGATAGAGTCGTAGAGGGATATCTTTGGTTAAACTATGTGAGATGTGAATAGTTTACTATTATATAAATTTTGATATTGTGTAAGTTTTGTGTGACATCATGACATGACATGACATGAGATTAATATAAAATATATTATTTATTAATTAAAAAGTTAATATTTTTAAAAAATATAATATTTTTGTAAAAATAATAATAATTTTTTTAATAATATTGTCATATCTACAATAAATATATCATCAATTTTTTTTTTTTAAATGATAACAATTTTGTTAGAAGTGACTATCATTTATAATAAAATACTTTTACATTTTATTATAATTTCGTCACTTTCTTTTCGTTCTAATTCATGAAACGTTCCTATACAAATATTTTCTTAGGTGTATTAGAATTAATTCAAAATAAATTGCCTTTTGCATTTATTTATGAATCTTCCAATCCTATGTGCTATATTCTTTTATTTTTTATCCGAGGCTACATGACACAACCCAAATTCTTTAAAAAAAAACAAACTATTTTCTCATTGATTTATATTATCCAATTAAGTATATATTATGAAGAATATAAAAATGAATCAAGTAGTGATTAATAAAAAATAATACATTCTCAATTTACGATAAAAAAAATTCAAGTAAAAAAATATTTCAAAAAATTATTTATTTACAAATTTATTTTTGAATTTATCAATTTATTATTTTCTCAAATAATACGTGGAATGTTTTATACTAGTATAATAAAAAATAACAGAATAGAAAATTGAAAAAAACTTGTATGACCCTGAGTTTATCAATTATAACTGTCATTTATATACACTATTATTGTTATGCATATTCACTATCACTGTTATGCATATATATTATTACTATTAAAACATTAAGTATATTTTTAAAATAGTAATAGCCACTGTTCTAAAAATCGGCCGACTTGGCCGATTAGTAGTTAACTTTACACCAAGTTGCTAAAGAAAACGTTCAGGGATAGTAGTCGACACCTAAATTCCATTAAACAGCGACTAGACCGACTAAACAACGATTATATCAATTAAATGCCGACTAAGTAATTCAAAATTAGACATATTTCTTCCATTTAAACTTTTTTTTTGTGCAAACCCTAAGTAATTATAATAAAATAAAATTAAAATAACTAAAACATTAATTTTCTTTTGATTTTTAAATTATCACTTTATTGAATTTTGAGTGATGTTAATTTTTTATTATTTTATGTGTAATGTATTATTAATTTATTAAATAATTAATTACATTAATTTACCATTTAAATGCTTTCGATTAGTTCACAATTAAGAATCCGATCGACCAATTACTTTTAAAATATTGATAATAGCATAACAGTGACACTAAAAAATAGAAAATTATAGGGAGTTACATTTCTAAGTGGACCAACCGTTATGCTCATTTTTTACAACTAGTATATCCCAAATCTTGTATGTGATCATTAGATAGAAGTAATATTATTGTATTTTTTTAAAATATTTTAAATGTTAAAATATTATAAAAATATGTAAAAATAAAATAAAATAATACTGTATGGTGTGTTTGCTTTGCCCTCGTTTGGAAAGCGTGTGTAATTTGAGAAACAGTTGACTGTCACGTGTTAAAACTTATGAGAAAAGTCAGGCAACAAATGTGGGCCGGTGCTATTTATTTATTTATTACTGTATAATTGAAGCGTTAATTTATATCTAAAAAAAATTAATGATTGATAAATGAGGATAGTAGAAAGCCAGAAATGATTAAATATGTTTTACCACACTAAATTTTAGAAATGTGGCGATTTTTATCACGTACTAATATTTTTTCTTTTAAAAATTTTCAAAAAATGGTACAAATTATGCCCAAGTTATATATGTGAATATTACACACTTCACATTTTATTAATTAGAATATTTATAAAATATTATAAATACTTTCTTTTACGTTTTCTCTCGAAATATGTGCACCCATTCTTAATTAATGAAAAATTTACAAATGCATAATTTTTTTTATGTAAAATACCGATATTTTTAATAATTATTTTTCTTTAAAAAAACCCAGAAAATGAAAAAAGAAAATTAAAAAAATATAGTAAAAAATAAAATTGTTTTTATTTGTAATGTGAAAAAATTTCCCAAAAGAGAAAAAAAAGAATAATATGAAAGAATAAGCAAATAAATAAATAAATAAATTTAAATATCTTTAACAAACAACCCAGAAAAATCTCTCAATTATTTTTGGAAAAAATATATTTTTTTGAAAAAAATAATCAAATAAGAAGGAATAATTTGAAGAAGTCAATAAAACAAACTTTTGATAAAATATTAGAAAATTGTAACTTTTTTTTCATATATAACCAAAATCGAAAAAAACATGTATTTGGATGTAGAAATAGAGATTGAGAGAGTTAAGAAAAGGAGGAATGAAGATTGAGGAAGGAGAAAAAATAAATTGTACTCTTGTTATTTCTATTTCGTATCTTTAAATCTCACAAATTTTATTCTATTTATTTAAATTTTTGATGCCACAATGAATAAAGAGATATTCAATGGAGAATAGACAAAATCGAATCTATTAATTCGGCATTGAATTTGAGTAATTCTAGTGGGAGAAATTATGTGGATTGAGTAGGCTAATGCATGCGTTGTGTTGTGAACGTGAGAAAAAGAAAGAGAGAGAAAAAAGAAGAACGTGGAATAAAGAAAGAGAAGATGGGTACGAAAAAAAAAATAGAAAAAGAAGAATCACGGTTTAAAAAAAAGTAAATTGTGTGTACTTCCAATAGATGTGGGTGCATACACCGTGGGCCTTTTATTGCCAACACTGGCCCATAATTTGGGCTCAATGGCCCAAAGCCCGTAGCCCATATCTGGCCCACCTGAAAAAAGCGAAGGTGTTTTAATGGTGAAATTGGAACTGGAATTAAATGAAAAGAAAATGGAGAAAGAGGAGAGTAGCGCGGTGGTTACCGGTGGCGTGGGTGATTACTGGTGGTGGGCCGCCGCTAGCACTGCGCAATTAGGGTGGGGTATGTCGGCTGTCAGAAGGGGATACGCCGGCAACAACAACAACATGCCTTTCAAGGCCGCCGGTGTAGGTACTCTCTTCGTCGGCGCCTTCGCCACCGCCTTTGTGGCTACCCTACGCGTTTCCGGGATCCACTCTGTAAGCATAAGTATTCATTTTTTAATTTTTGGATTATATAAATGGAACTCATTTCTTTGCCGAAATTAAGTTTTTTTCTTTTTCTGAACTATCCTGAGGTTTAGTTCTAAGTTCTTTAATGTCAAATTGCTGGTATTATTGTTGAAGTCGGATAAATAAATGAATTGTTATACTGACACCAAGGATTATGTAGGGCTAGAGTTTATGATTTTAGTGATCCCTCGGAAGTAGGGGTAATTAGCTGCTAGAACATAAGTTTTTAACGTCTTTAGATTTGATTAGCTCATAAGTGCATATGAAGTTATGAACTGTGGTAATTTGATAAGGGTGACAACTTACAACCCTTGTGTAAGTAGAGCTTGCTGAGAGCTAGTTTTATGTCTGGGATGAGATCATTGAGAAATATGTAGTGGATAAGTCATGAATGGGACGAGTATACGTTAGGAACTTCTAAATCAAGAAAGGAACAATGATTCGATGAAGTATGTTCCCTTTATGATGAAGTGAATGGAATGTTAATGTTCAAATGGTTGTAAATTTTTTATTAAGGACGATGTCAAAGAAATAGGAGGTTTAGGCTATAGAGATGGAGCAGAGAAAATATACTGCGGGGCGATGCGAAAATCTGATTTTCTCTTAGATATACACCGAAAGAGGTGTTGCATATAGAGTTGGTGAAATAAATCCTAAATGATGTGCGTGCATCAGCTTCTAAACGTGTAAGAAAGCCATCTTGTGGTTATGGTGATAGTAATTTACTATGTGTCAGTCACACTTCTTCTCTTTAACATATATTTAATTCCGCCAATGACTAAGTTACTAGTCATGTTTTTTTCAATCTCTAGCTGGAGTTTGAAAATAACCACAAGCTAGTTCAAGCTACATTGATGCTCAGTAAGTCAGTATTACTAACAATTGGTCTCATTTACACACTATGCTTGGAGTTGGTTTTTCCCTTGTTTGGAATTGAGTAATTTGTTAAATTTCAAAACCTTACACTTTGTGATGGTAGTTTGTTGGGCACTCTAAGTTGGCCGACATCAGCCCAAGCTTGCTAAAAATCACTATCTTTGGGTGACTTTCAACTTATGTATTCAAGCAAGTTAATGTGGTTCTGGTCATTTCTAGTTGGTTTGCTAAAAATCACTATCGTTTTAATGTTATAAAGGTAAATGTTGTCTCTTTATGTGCATAACGTTTGAGTTGGAAATACTAATGAACTTCATTATATTCAGCCTTGACCATCACACGACTCTTCAGTCGTCTTCCTTGTACCCTGTTATATTGACAAATTTTTGTTTGTTTCTTTCTTGAACTGATTTCCCATAACCTGGTGTGAGTTATTAAATACTTCCTCTTCATTCCATTGGTTGTCACAGTTGAATTATTTGATCTGCTCGATTTTTTATTAATTGCTTGCCTTAAAAGATCCTGCATGAATGTACTAGGTTCAAGACGCAAAGACTCTTGGTGAAAATATAAAGAGTGCGCTAGGACTGCACAGGTGATGAGTTAAAGATTTCGAATTTGCTGGTTTTTCAACATGAAAGGAGGCGTTTCCCCGAGCGACGTGTATTTATGAGAGAGAGTTTGAAGCTATTCCATCAGATAGTTAGTGTTAGACATGATTCCTGTTGGAATTTCAAAAGACTCTCTGTTGGAGAAGTGTGTGTAGCCAACCAAGCAAGTAGCAGAATAAAATAAGGTTCGATGAAGATGTTAAGCATTAACTCCCACCATAATGTGGAATTTGTATGAATTTGTGATGATTCTTGATGCTTTAACAATTGTTTGATATGAAAGAAACATTTTTATATTTGCTTATAATATGGTGGTCCATATTCAATGCCATTTACCTTTTTGAAACCATATTCGGATGCGTTGTTATTTTCTCTGTTGGCATTAAAATTGTCTATAGCTGCTATTTGACCATTACTTCTATATTTGGGCCTATTTGACCCATTATTTGTAATAGTTGACATGAAAACTAGTTGAAACTTTTTGCCCCTAACTTCAATAGAAACTTTTACATTTTCTTTTTCAATGCGTCCCAAAAAAAATCTCTTTTAAAATAGAAAGTTCTTCATAAACTTCATCTTTACATTCACATGTACACATTACTGCCAACATTTTTATTTTATACATTAAAGCTTACATACAAAATTATCCATTAATAAGTATTTTTCCTGTGTTCTCCCTCATGTGCAAGTTCTTATAAAATGGAATGTGTATTATCTTAAGTTTTAGTAAAAATACAAATTAGTTATTGTACAATTCTAATTCGTACTCTATCACAAATTACTTTCCATATGAGAATTTGAGACTTTTTTGAAAAAAAATGACAAAAATGTGCAAAGAGTATAATATTAAGAGTGATGTGTAAAGTAACAGTTACTAAGAGCGATAATTTTTTAAATTTATGACAAAGAGAAAGATAAATATGCAATTTTTATAATATTTCTACACTTATTCTATGTGTGTTTTTGAGAAAGCATTTTTTACAAATTTTACACACTTATCCCTCTTTGCAATTTCCCTTAATTTAAGGGAAAGTGTGTCCCTCTATGTTTTTTTTCCCTTCCCACAACACCCACGAGTTATTACCAAACACAAAGAAAGTGCAACTGAGAGTTTTAAGGCAACGTCACCCAACATGTCATCAATATAAACTTTTTAAGAATGTCATCAATTAAACCGAATTCTTTACTATCTAAACAAAAATTTGCATTCCCACACATTTAAATAAAGAGCCACCATAATCCTGGAAAAAGAAGAAAAAATTGCGGTTGAAAAAGGAAGATTCGGATCGCCAGTAACCAGAAACAACCTGAATTGACAAGTGGATTGCCATCAAATACAATTCGAGGATCACCAACTGTTCATTCTACCATTCAATACAAACTTACATTTTGGCACTGGAGATTGAAGTGATAAAACAGCATGATCTCAGGCTGGTACGTAAGACTCGAGCATAAGTTGAGCTGGGGAAGGTGATGTAACTTCAACAATCAAATACATGAACTTCCATTGCTTGTCTACCTTGTCTTTGAACATCTCCGTGAAAACTTTCCCAGCTCCATGGGGACCACGAATGTGGAAATTAACCTACAATGTAGAAGTTTGTATTCTGCAGTTCAGATACATATTCATACAATAGTTTTTTTTTTTTAAAATAAGAATTTGTAACTTGTTATCTCTATCTACTTGTGATCTGCATAATAGATCTCTCATCCCTTATATCCTATTTATCATTAACAAATTCTTGTTTTTATAAAAAAAAAAAAAAGAATACAGTGATCTTGATTAGGGTGAAGCATCCCTTACCACTATGTGTTCAACGCCATCTTCATCAGTCCATGTCTTGTGGGGAACTCGTTGACGAGCAGCACGGTTCCTACTTTCGGAGCCATAGCCCGTGATGGGGGATCCGATCCTGACCCTAACCTGTTGGGAAGCAATAAATTTGATTACTCATTAAATGTGAATCAAAGGAATCAACACAAATAGATAAGATCCATGAGTGCAGTTTTTTCAACATCAAGCTCTTGTAAAGAGTCTACAATTATGTGCATTAAGAAAGATAGAAGTTTTTATGAACTTCCAAGTGAAGATGAATGTCCTAATATCTCAGTTTTCAATGTAACAGTTAAGCAAACCATTTCTATGCCATTATGAATAAATATGCTCTGTTTAGGGGGAAACAATCCGCATAAGAGTACCTAAAACATTTTCAATAGTTCAGTTCAACCTTCTCAAACAAATTTCTAGTTCAATTCAATCTTTTCAGACATACATCACACTCTTTCATCTATTCCTTTAGTTGTGATGTTCCATTTAAGAAAGTACGAGTTGATTCCCATGCCTATGCCATTATTCAGCGACATTTTCTTTTAGCTTAAAACAGCCACATATTTGCATCCAAAACTTTTGTGATTAATAGAGCTCTAGAGAGTGTACAAATTCATGATAAAGAAAGTCAAAGCAAACGTACTTGGCTGTCATTTTGAATTCTGTCCAAAGCCTTATTGAATATCTTGTACCTATACAATAGACATCTTCAGTTAAATATCACAGGAAGGATGGGAAATTGAATACATGCATTCAGACAGCAAATAATTGAACTTACTCCTTTGGTTCGAAAATAAGTTCTTTGAATACCCCATATGCTGCCACGGCAGCAACGCCAAGACCTGCAAGAATTATGAGACTATAAGAAGCTCCCTCTGTGAATGTCACTGGTTTCTCTGGAATGTTATATGTTGGGGCATCGAAGGGGTCCTCTGACTTGGATATTTCTTTCCGAGTCTGTGAAAAGAAAGTATAAGGAATTCCAAATTCACATTACTAGAGTAGTGTAGATGAATAAGTTAAGCAAATTTTCATAAATAAATAGATTCTAAATTTAACCCATAAGCTTTATTTTCCAACCTAATCACAAACACAAATAATGAAAAGTATAAAAACACTGATGGTGGAACTTCTTAGAGCCAAATCTTGTATTTACCATGGTCTCATCAATCATAACACTAGCTTTGTAACCCAGTTGTATTAATCACCAGATATAAGGGTGTGGCCCTCCATCCCCAGTAAGAAAAGCCTTAGTCAATTATCGTCAAAAAAGAAAAATAAAAGAACTTCTAAAGTGATATTTAGATTCCAACAGCTGGAGATATTCAACATAAAAAGGTGCATGCAGAATATTGATTACAGAAGTCTAATAGTTCAATAAACTGAAACTAGATGTAACTATGCCAACCCAATGAAATAGGAAACACATACCAAAATTGCCAGGAGTGATGTTTAGGTAAACAAATTTTCGTTGATTGTGAATGACAGATTGTTTATAATGTTGTAATTAAAAAAAAAAGAACATCTTTTGAGGATTCTCTTCTTCCCAACACAATCATCTCTTACCCGAATGACACATAGTTCGAAGACGCAAAATGTGAAATCAATCAATCATGGACAATAGGTTGAACTTTCAAATATTTGAGAAATCACAGCTAATTCAATCAAGGTTATCAAAACATTATTAATACTATAAAATCACATTCCTAATCTCAAAGAACTTATGTACAGCATCGAACACTTCAGGATCAACAACAATAGATAGGGCAAAGATAAGAAAACTATCAGTCAATATTTGCCAGATGAAATAGCTAACATCTATTGGGAGTCCTTGGTATCCAACACTCACCAATAAATGCAGCATAATGTTTGCCACTACATTAACAAAGCAATATCAGATGGCTTCTTCTGGAAAGCAAATATATGTTTTGCACTACAGTGAACATGGGATTATTCTATTAAGGACAAACCTCAGGTCCTTTTTGGCTCTTAGACTCTGTAGCTTTGGATGCGAAGGACCTAGCAAAGGAAGAACTGCTCATATGCTGTCCAGTACTTGCAGAAAGTTGAAATTGTGACTGATGAACCAAAGCATGTTTCCTGGTTAACTGATCTCTGAGTAGGATAGAGTTCCCTGCCAAGTGATTACAAGTGATCCCAATGAACAGAATACTTTAAACGTAAACATGGTAACACGACCAACCCATTAATCTAATAACTATTTCTACCTTTGCACAACGTATTACTCAAGGATTTAAAAGTAATTTACAAGTATGTACGGTCAGAGATACTGCCTCATCAGAAAACAGGATAATATTCGAGAAACATTAAATGTAATAGTGCCGACCCAGCTCATCAATGAGCAGCACTTTCAAGATGGTATTTATGATTTTCAGTAACAAAAAGATCTACTAACCACCAACTTGACGAGCAACCTGCAAAAAGAATCAAAACAGAACTTTAGCTTGTCTCCTCCTAAACAAAGCATGTGCCATAAATACAACAAAACGACCCTTTCCAGGTCTCATTACTTATAATTTATAAAGTAATTGGTAAAAGAATTAACACATGGATGTATTTTTAAGATTATTTATATATTCACAATATCTAAAAATTTTGCCCCATTCTCAGAAGCTCAAGTATACTATTTGTAAAGTTTATATTAAACTAATGGAGTCCCAACCAGAACAAAGGAGAGAGGAAAACTATATCCCAAACATAATGACCAAACCACATGCAAAAAACAAGATTCATGAGCTTGTGAGGTTGCAACTGCTATCGTATATCAATGCAAAAAACAGTCATGCAACAACAGTAGCTTCAAGTTGCAAGCATAGCAAAACAATATCTGCTCAAGCACCAGAAGGTAAATTGCATTTGCTACGAATTTTTTATTCTATTCCTGTGGCCCTTGTGGCATATATCCCAAGAAATCTCAATAACTAACTTGTAAGCCATATTGGTTATACTTATATCACACACAAGCAAATAATCATCAACTCCACCAGCATGAGACACCCATTCAAAATTAGCTGGACTGCCTGAATACTATAAATAACAAAATCAGATAAAGAGGTTAATTCACAAATACTCAATAATCCAAGATTAATTAATTCTCATGAGAACATGGTCCCTTTCCCAATTAAGCACTGACCTAAACGCCATTAGCAAACAAAATTAAGCTAAAAGCGAAAAAAGAGTAATAAAATCGAGAAATTTCACATACCCTTCTGGACAAATCACTTATTAATAATCTTTCCGACGAAAATTCGGCAACAGACACATCAAGCACAGCGCTCGAAGGCATTTGCTTCAAACCCTTGTATGATGATCTTAGAACATTTGACAATTTAGTCTTCATTCCAAACCGACTTCTATTCATAGCTCCTCTCTGATATATATGTCTACTCTCAGAATTTTATGAACTTTCTCAGTATTTTTTTCAATTAGATTCGTTTGTTCCTTCCACAAGAAATCCAAAGAGAGTAACAAAAAATTCGAAAGAATGAGAAATCAGAAAATAGGAACTACGACGGAGGACTTGGGTTGGGGATGGCTGAATGGAGGGACTGCGGAACGAGGCTTTCTTGGGGTTTTCATTGCGTGGTTTTAAAAAAAAAAAAAAAAAATTATGTATGTACAAATAAATAATCAATGAAAAATCAATTTCGGCTAAATTATCTTTAGAATTAACTACAAATAAATATCATACTAATAACTTTTGAATCTTTGCCAATAAAAATTTAATTTAATATTTAATTGTAATTTGAATTATTATTTTAAATTCGAGAATGATGTTTCTTAATAATAAATAATTTAATCGTATTACTAATATATTTAGTGTAAGTTGGATGATATTGCGCAATTAATCAATATTTTTGGATTGATTAAAAATGATCGTTTGCTAAAATTGAGATTTTGGATGATTGCAACGATTTAAAATTTTAAATTAGATTGTAATTTACAAAAATATTTTAATTTTATTTCTAATTAATCTATTATTTTATTCAATCGAAGATGTTTTTTTTAAAAAAAAAAAAATCCATGTCGAAAAGTAATTTATCATTTAAAAGATATTTATGTAAGAACTATAGCCGGTTTTTTAGAGTAAGTCTCTTATGCACCAATTACACGGTGCAACTTAAGTTCATCTTTTACTGAAAAGTTGCACAAATTATTACTGAAAAGTTACACTATGAAAGATACACTTTTCAGCAATACTAATAACATGTGTAATTTTTCAGTAGTATTTTGTGTAACTTTTAAAAAATAAACTTGAGTTACACCTAGACTAATCCGGTTTTTTATGGTTAGATAGGACATTCGGCCTCACATTAAGAAATTAATTAAAGTATTAACACCTTTCCTAACTTAATTATAAAGTGATTTAGCTAGCAATATATATTTTAAATATTGATTCTACACGTTTTCAATTGATTCTAAGTAAATTAAAGGTGGGAGTATTTTGAAATAAAATAATTTTAAAAATAATAGTATTTGTGAAAAAATTTACTTAATAATAATTTAAAAAAAATGTGGAATAAATTTTCTTATCCAATATAAATTCAAGCGACGGAAATAGTAATTCTAAATATTTTAATTTTTTTTTCAGATTAAGATTTATTATTTCAATAGATCGTTAGTGAAAGTTATTGATGAATGTACGTGTACGTGCCCCCTAACTCTGCATCTTGGGTCAATTTGACAATGTCATTGATCTAAACAAAAGAGTAAGAATTACTCACACTGTTTGATTTTCTAAATAGAATAGATTGAGTAGAATATAATTTTAATGGATGTTATTGATAATTCTACTTTTAAAATAATATGTGTTTGGTATTTATGATTATATTCTTTAATTTAATCCGATGTAATAATTGGGATCAAGTTATTCATTTATTGTAGGATTAGATTGAATTCGAACATCGGGCCAGCATTTAATTATGAACTCAAATCCTAAAATTCAAACACAATTTTATTTAGAATTAGGAACTTAATCCACCTTAATCCATAAAACAAAACACCCTCTTATTGAAGTAAAAAAGAAAAGAAATGGAAGCTACCTTTTAACCTTTTATTGATGATCTCGCGGGCCAGTCAGAAAAAAGGATTATTTTTATTTTTTACAAAAAAAAAAAATATAATATTTATAATATTTACACATTCATTCTAATGTTCATTTTTTATAACTTTTTCTCATTTGTCACTCTTTGCAATTTAAGTGTGCCCTTCTTTATTATTTTTCTCTTTCCACAACACCTACGAGTTATTACCAAATACAAAAAAAGTGCAACTGAGAATTTTAAGGCATCGACACCCAACATGTCATCAATAAGAACTTTTGGAGAGTGTCATCAGTTCAACCGAATTCTTTACTATCTTTGCAAAAATTTGCATTCCCATTTAATTATTTAAAAAAAGAGCCACCATAATTCAGGAGAAAAGAAAAAGACAATGCGGTTGAAAAAAGAAGAGTCTGATCGCCAGTAACCAGCTCAATCGACAAGTAGATTGCTATCAAATACAATTCAAGGATCACCAAATATTTATTTTATCATTCAATACAAACTTAAATACCTTTTGGCACTCGAGATTGAAATCGTGCAATAACATGCTCTAAGCCTGGTACGTAAGACTCGAGCATAAGTTGAGCTGGGGAAGGAGATGTAACTTTAACAATCAAACACATGAACTTCTACCTTGTCTTTGAACATCTCCGTGACAACTTTCCCAGCTCCATGGGGACCACGAATGTCGAAAAAAACCTACAATGTAGAAGTTTGTATTCTGCAGTTCAGATACATAATGATACAATAGTTTTTTTCTTTTTCTTTTTAAATAAGAATTTGTAACTTGTTATCTCTATCTACTTGTGATCTGTATAAGAGATCCCTGATCCCTTATATCCTATTTATCATTAACAAAATCTTGTTTCTATCAAAAAAAAATGATACAGTGATCTTGATTAGGGTGAAGCATCCCATACCATTACGCCTTCAACGCCATCTTTATCAGTCCATGTCTGGTGGGGAACTCGTTGACGAGCAGCACGGTTCCTACTTTCGGTCCCATAGCCCGTGATGGGGGATCCGATCCTGACCCTAACCTGTTGAGTAGCAATAAATTTGATTACTCATTGAATGCAAATCGAAGGAATCAACACAAATAGATAAGATCCATGAGTGCAGTTTTTTCAACATCAAGCTCTTGTGAAGAGTCTACAATTATGCGCATTAAGAAAGATGGAAGTTGGATTTTATGAACTTCTAAGTGAAGATGAATGTCCTAATATCTCAGTTTTCAATGTAACAGTTAAGCAAGCCATTATGAATAAAAATGCTCTGCTTAGGGGGAAACAATCTGCACAAGAGTTCAGAAATGAAAACTTGAACAAATGAGCTTGATATGCAGCTTTGACTAATTTGAAAAGATAAGGTGCTCCCACTCTAGTTAATCAAGCATCTACAATTTTGTTATTGATTCTAAAACTTTTTCAATAGTTCAATTCAATCTTTTCAGACATATTTCACACTCTTTCATCTATTCCTTTAGGTAGTGTTTGTTTTCGTCTGAAGGTGAATGATGCACATGCGGATGGAGAAAAAAAATAGTTGGGGCAAATCCTGTGAATAATAAATTTATATTTGATTTGAATTGAATGTGGTAGGGGCGGATGAAACTTTATGTCAAATCAACACTTTTTGGTGATGATGATGTATTATTTTATTATTGTTAGTTAGTGGCGTAATGATTGTATATTAATTATATTTTTTTGTAATACATAATAAATACATTATACATAATATAAATAATATTAAAAAAGAAATAAACTTGATAATGGATAATTTTTTAGATAATTCAAATTGATAATAAATAATAAAAAAATTGTGTATATATAACAAATCTATCTATATATAATAAATAATTAGTTTGATAATAAATTATGTATATATAATAAAAAAATCTTTAATACCAAATCACAAATAATTACTAATAGCAGATGTCTTGTTATACTCCAAAACAATAATAGTGTTGTTGTACGTTATAAAAAATATATTATTCAATGAATATAATCATTCTCAAGTTTCTTATAATCATATCTATAGTGCAACCCTATTTTGCCACATATCATTTGCGATATATATTCACATTAGAATATTCTAATGTATATAAAAAATTAAGAGAAAAAAATAAAAAGGGGCACACTTTCCCTTTAAATTGCAAAGAGGGGCAAGTGTGTAAAAATAATAAAAAAATGCACACCCAAAAGCACATTCAGAATAAGTGCAAATATTCTAAAAATTGCACACTTGTCCCTCTTTGTAATTAACCTAAAAAACTGTCACTCTTTGTAACTGCCCTAAAAATTAATTATATTTTAATATTAGTTGATATGAATTAAATAAAAATATATATGGAATATGTAAAAAGGGGATAAATAAAATATATATTTGATGTGATTGATATTAAATTATATGAAATATGTGTGTAGATGTATAATAGGGGGTGAATGTGTGTATTCTAGATGGGATGTGATACACAAATCTGAAAATTGGATAGGATGGGGGAAAATTGGATAGGAAGGGGTCCTCTGACTTGGATATTTCTTTCCGGGTCCGTGAAAAGAAAGTACAAGGAATCCAAAATTCACAGTACAAGAGTAGTAAAGATGAATAAGTTAAGTAAAATTTTCATAAATAAATAGATTCTGAATTTAACCCATAAGATTTATTTTCTAACCTAATAACAAACACAAACAATGAAAAATATAAAAACACTGATGGTGGAACTTCTAAGAGCCAAATCTTGTATTTACCATGGTCTCGTCAATCATAACACTAGCTTTGTAACCCAGTTGTATTAGTCACCAGATATAAGGGTGTGGGCGTCCATCCCCACTAAGAAAAGCCTTTGTCAATTATCGTCAAAAAAAATGGTTCTAAAGTGATATTTAGATTCCAATAGCTGGAGATATTCAACATACCAACGTGCATGCAGAATATTGATTACAGAATTCTTGTAGTTCAATAAACTGAAACTAGATGTAACTATGCCAACCCAATGTAATAGGAAACACATACCAAAATTGCCAGGATTGATATTTAGGTAAACGAATTTTCGTTGATTGTGAACGACAGATTGTTTATATTATGTTGTAATCAAGGATGCAAATGGCCCCGCCTAGGGCCGCCTAGGCCCTTGGCCGCACCCGGCGGCCGAGGGCCCGAGGCCTAAGGCAAATCCTTGGAAAATATTGGTTTGGGGGTTAGACCCCGCCTAGGCGGTCTTGACCGCCACAAGGATTTGGTGGAAATCGGCGGCCTAGGCGATGGTTTGACGGAAATTAAGAAAGTGTACAAATTTCAAATGTGATTTGATTATTTAAATAAAGTAAATTAATTAAAAAATAATAAATATACAGTTAAACTAATTAATTAAGTGAAAAAGAGAATATATACTTGCATATTATTAATTGTTAAGCAATATTAATTAGTAATTATAATTCTGTAATTGCTTTATATTTATAATTTTTTTAGATGAAGAAAAGAATCAAGCTTCTAGCCGAAAGATTAAACAATCTTGTGTATGTCAATTTTAATGCAAAATTGATGAACAAGCGCAACAAGTTAAAAGAGAAAGATGTGGAAGTTTTATTAGCAAAAGATGATGCAAATTATGCTCAAGAATGAATTGTTGGAGGTGGATTGGTTGATGATGGTGTTGTTGATGGAGATATTGGCTCAACCTCGGGTATGACTACTCGACTTAGAGAGCTTGACGAGGATGATTTCTCATCTGATGATGATGAAATAAATGTTGATGTGGAGTTTGAATCTGATGACGAAGAGTGTGTACATGGAATTGAGCAACAAGTGTCTTTAGATGTTCCTCTTAGTTGAACTACTTATTAATTTATCAGTACGATATTTTGTTATTTTAGTATTTTATTTAGTAGTTGAACAATGTCATTTTGGAATAGTTTTTTGCATTTTATTGACCTGTTGTGTTTTGTGAAAAATGCATTTTGGTATTAATTATGTTTTAAATTTATAATTTATTGTATAATGTACATTTTTATTAATAAATGTGTAGAATTTTTTTAAAAAAAAAAAAAAAAAAAAAATTCTTGGCCCCGCCTAGGCCTCCTTGGCGCTTGGCCACACTCGACCGCCCGACGACCGCCAAGCGCCATTTACATCCTTGGTTGTAATTAAAAAAATAAAAAAAGAACATCTTTTGAGGATTCTCTTCTTCCCAACACAATTATCTCTCACCGGAATGACACATAGTTAGAAGAAGCAAAATGTGAAATCATGGACAATAGGTTGAACTTTCAAATATTTGAGAAATCACAGCTAATTCAATCCAGGTTATCAAAACCTTATTAATACTATAAAATCACATTCCTAATCTCAAAGTACTTATGTACAGCATCGAACACTTCAGGATCAACAACAATAGATAGGGCAAAGATAAGAAAACTATCAGTCAATATTTGCCAGATGAAATAGCTAATATCTATTGGGAGTCCTTCGTATCCAACACTCAGCAATAAATGCAGCATAATGTTTGCCCACTACGTTAACAAAGCAATATCAGATGGCTTCTTCTGGAAAGTAAATATATGTTTCGCACTCTAGTGAACATGGGATTATTCTATTAGGGACAAACCTCTGGCCCTTTTTGGCTCTTAGACTCTGTAGCTTTGGATGCGAAGGACCTAGCAAAGGAAGAACTGCTCATATGCTGTCCAGCACTTGCAGAAAGTTCAAATTGTGACTGATGAACCAAAGCATGTTTCCTGGTTAACTGATCTCTGAGTAGGATAGAGTTCCCTGCCAAGTGATTACAAGTGATCCCAATGAACAGAATACTTTAAACGTAAACATGGTGGCACGACCAACCCATTGATTTAATAACTATTTCTACATTTACACAACGTATTACTCAAGGATTTAAAAGTGATTTACAAGTATGTACGGTCAGAGATACTGCCGCATCAGAAAACCGGATAATATTCGAGAAACATTAAACGTAATAGTACCGACCCAGCTCATCAATGAGCAGCACTTTCAAGATGGTATTTATGATTTTCAGTAACAAAAAGATCTACTAACCACCAACTTGACGAGCAACCTGCAAAAAGAATCAAAGCATAACTTTAGCTTGTATCCTCCTAAACTAAATGCATTTGCCATAAATACAACAAAAAGACCCTTTCCAGGTCTCATTACTTATAATTTATAGAGTAATTTGTAAGAGAATTAAAACACAGATGCATTTTTTAAGACTAGTTATATATCCACAATATCTAAAATTTTGCCCCATTCTCAGAACCTCAAGTATACTATTTGTTTCTCAGAACAAAAGGAGAGAGGAAAACTATATCCCAAAACAAAATGACCAGACCACATGCAAACAACAAGATTCATGAGCTTGTGAGGTTGCAACTGCTATCGTATCTTGTATGCAAAAAACAGTCAAGCAACAGTAGCTTCAAATTGCAAGCATAGCAAAACAATATCTGCTCAAGCACAAGAAGGTAAATTACGAATTTTTTATTCTATTCCTGTGGCCCAAGAAATCTCAATAACTAATTTGTAAGTCATATTAGTTATATACTTATATCACACACAAGCAAACAATCATCAACTTCACGACACTCGTTCAAAAATTAGCTGGACTCCCTGAATACTAAAAGTAACTTAATCAGATAAAGAGGCAAAATCACAAATACTCAATAATCCAAGATTAATTAATTCTCTTGAGAACCATGGTCCCTTTCCCAATTAAGCACTGACCTAAACCCCATTAGGAAACGAAATCAAGCTAAAAGCGAAAAAAGAGGAGTAATGAAATCGAGAAATTTCACATACCAATCTGCAGAAATCACTTATTAATAATCTCTCCGACGAAAATTCAGCAACAGACACATCGCTCGAAGGTATTTGCTTCAAACCCTTGTATGATGATCTTAGAACATTTGACAATTTAGTCTTCATTCCAAACCGACTTCTGTTCATAGCTCCTCTGTGAGAATTTTATGAACTTCCTGTTAAATCCGATCAATTCGCGAAGAATGGAAGAGAATCGCGAATTTGAGAGAGAATGAGATAGTTTTATTTCATCAAAACTCAGTTATTCTGGTTCTCGGCTAATCTCCGGTATTTATATTTAAAAACGATTTGTAACATTGAAAATAGAAATGCACACCACATATAATACATACACACCCACGCCTCATACGGTCATACCTTATATTACAATAGTAACATTGGAAATTTTTTATAGAAAGCCCTAAATTTAAGATTCGGCCTCAAAAGCCTCAATTAACAATAGTCTCAAATTAAGAATCCATATTTCATTTTTTCTCAAATTAGGATATCATTTAATGTTTTAAATCTCAAATTAAGAATACTTAAAGGTGGTGTTAACCACACCGTCTCTTTTAAAATTCTAAATAATTTTCTTATGAAATATTTCATCTAAAATAAATTCTCTTTGTTCTCCCACTGTTTATCATTGTATTATTGCCGTCGACCCCTAAGCAATGTATTTCTCTCTTTCAATTCTTGCTTTGATTCTGATGTTTTTTGATCAAATATCATGGTTTTTTTTTAGTGTTTCATCTGTTTTTATATTTGTAATGATCCTTTTTACTCCTTCAGACGCATCTCTTTCATTTTTATATGTTGTCTGGTCCTGTGTGGATAGGGAATTAAACGAGTGGAAAATACCGATAACTCAAAGCAAATAACAAAATGACCACCTCAAGGTAAACTCAACAACAAATAACAAAATGGCCGACTTGTTTGTACGAAATGATACAGAAAAAATTGAGTTTGCTGAAATAATCAAACTCAACAGCAAACAAAAAAATGGACACCTCAAGGTAAACAATAGAAATCCTCACTTTATCTTGAGATTGATCTTGTGATTCCACTAATGATGGTACTTCTTGTCCTGTTGGTTGTAAATGAAACGATACTCTGCTGCCCTGCACTCTAAGTGTTCGATAAAATGTGTCAATGGAGGACACTTGTAAATAGCTACATGATTCGCATCACTATTAATTTTTCTTGCCTTCTGAATCGGCTAGACCTTGGATTTGTTATATTGTGTGATTTTTCATGCATGATTACGACACATTTTGAACTCAATAAAATTATTTTTTTAGATCAATAAAATTGATGAAGTAGAGAAGTTATTTAGATTTTTTTTTATCAAATTGATGAGCCACATGATTAGAGATGTTAAACGGGCTAGCCCTAACCCTATAGGGCTAGCCCTAACGGGTTTCGGGCTAAACGGGTTAGGGCCTTATCCGGTTCATTCTTAACGGTCCTTTAATATTTGAGACCTAACTCTAACCCTAGTGGTCCTCGGGCTAAACGGGTCATAAACAGGTTATGTCATAAATAATAAAAAAATCTAAATTTTAACACATAATCTAAAATAATTGTCATAAAATGTTAATATTTAAACTAAAACCTAAACATGGTCCATAATTTCATTAAAATTATTTAAAATAGTTTAATATAATTACAAAAGTTCAAACGTCAACACTTAAATATTTAAAAGTTCATTGGTATTTAAAAGTTCAAGTATAAATACTTAAAATTAATATAACACCTAAATAGAAATTAGAGATAACTTCAATTAATAATAATAATAATTAATAAGTATATTATATATTTAATAGATATATATAAAATTAAAAAATTATGCGGGCTAGCGGGCGGGCTCGGTTAACCGGCGGGCTAGCCCGTTTAGCCCGCGGGCTAATAGGGCCTGGTCAAAAAAGCCCGGATTTAAACGGGCCAATGAAAGCATGGCCCTAACCCTGCATTTTTCAGGGTTAAACGGGCCGGCCCTATTAGCCCAGTCCGGATTAACATCTCTACACATGATGTTATACTCCTACCTTGTTAGATGAATTCTGCAACTGATTAGTATTGCGGCTTGTAAATGTGTTCACAGATTGGAAGAAGTGCTACAAACTTGGTTCAAGAAGTAGAGAAATCGAAGAAGCAAAATTGAAGCAGATAACATTTATTCTTATATTGTGTATGTATATTTTTTTGATGGAAGAAAGAAATTCAGTAAATAGAAAGCCCATAGAAGAAGCAAAGGAACAGAGTCCAAATAACAAAGAAGAAGATGACACAACTATGCTCTTGTGCTAATACCAGTGATCAGGTCGCCAAACAAATGAAAGATCCACTCATGGATTTTCAATGACAGAAAAGAGATTTTGCCTAATTTTAGAATTTTTTGTTTATTGAATTGTAATAGGTGACATTAATAGACGAAAAACTTCGTATTTTGTGTTTGCTTTGTATTCCATGTGTCATGTGAAATATCAGTAGATTTTTCATAAATGATACTTCAGTTGTTGAACATTCAATCTAAAAAAGAATATTTTTTGAATTCTTATATGTAAACATCATCATGATACTTTTAGTATACATTTCATACTTCTATCAGCCAAATATAAGCAAATAAGATTTTATTAAAAAAGGAAAAAGAAAAGAGGAAGAGAAAAAATCCCACAACCCGGGAGACGGGATCAAAAATAATTCTATTGGTCTCGTTAAAAACCTCGCCGAAAAACCACCCTTGTGGGAAAATCGGACAGAGGGAAAAAGAGTACCAAAAAAAAATTAAGATCATCCCTTAGGTGTAAAACAAATGTAGCAAAAATATTTACAAATATAAACCAATAAATGAATCCTCAACAAAAATGTAGTGTCAAACAATAAAACTACCAAGTGCTAACTCCTACTATTCCAATATCATACTTCAATCTGCAAGGGTAAGATTCCCAGCTCTCACAAAAGGAATTTGTAACGTTCTGCAGTCGACAAAAGTGTTTACAGCTGTAGCATGGTAAAGCTCAATTTCCAATTAAAGCAGCAACATGAAAGGTCTGTTCAAACAGCAAAAATATGCACCCAATTTCTACGACATTCACACCTTTCATTCCAGCGCAGCATAGACCAATAAAGACCCTCAAAAGAAGCGTCCAGGGAGCTGCACGTTCCCCATTCCAGCCCCCAAAATGCTGCAGGAAATAACCAATTACAGCAGCTAATATTAAAACCAGCGCTGCTGCATAAACCAATTCCTCAACAACGCAGCATCTTTCCTATAAAAACCGCTACATCCATATTCTAGCATGGCACAAAGAACCAGCAAAGAAAATGGAAAGAAAAATCCCAGTTTCCTCCATCCGTCAATCATCAAGTATGAACTAGCAAATTCAAAAGAAACTCCGATGACTGCCCAAACAAACAGCAGCCATTAATATCCAATTCCCAATCAAATATGACTGAAGCAATATAAATGGAAATAACACATATTCCCTTCCTTCATTCGAACAGCCAGCTTAATCAACCGGAGCTCTGATGAAGAACCCCAAAAGTGGGTTTATTATAATAGTAAATTCCTCTGCTAGCAATATGACCCAGAATTGCTCACTTCATGCTTCAACAACCTTCATATGATTAAAAAATGAAAGCCCTCCACCAGCACAGAACTCCACAAGAAGAGGCATATAATGCTCCATATGATTTGTCAGAATGGTAACCACAATGGTATACCCCCTGAAAGCATTAGTTAGTCACAGTGGAATGCCTAAACTCATCTCATCCAGCCTTTACATATATCAAGATTAAATTATGACATATTTCCTATCTTTTTATCTAGGGAACATCTGGCTATAATTTTGAGATGAATTTATTTAGTTAATAAGACCTAAGACAGATCTAATCTTCCTATCTAGGCAATAATTCATCAAAACCCAAACTTACTTCCCTGTTTCGTGCCTAAAAATCAGGCACAAATATACCGAAGATCTTTAGTATACACTCTTCATCAATCATGGCAAAAGGATAGATCTTCTGTGGAAACCAGGCACACATATTCCTCTTAATTCTAGACTATTAAAAGATGCAAGTATTCACATGTATAGTCTGAAGGCCATTTCTTCAATAGCCATTAGTGCCATGGCCAGCATGCATTTCCAATCAAATGCACCGGATAAAGATATCCACAGGTAATTAATTTCTAATCAATACATATTTCCAAATTGCAATCATGGCAGATCCATCCTTTGTGCCTAAAAATCAATTTAAAAAATAAACATTCTATAGAAATGCCAATGTCAATGCCAATAGCGCAATACTAAATCAAGAAAATTGAATCATAATTCATGAATAAACAATCAACCAAGTTGAAGAAATAACTATTTCTCAAAAGTTATCCAAGCCAATGCGAGTAACACATTACTAAACCTAAATTACTCATCAAAACAAAAAAACACAAGTATACATTTATTAGCTAAGATTATGAAACACTCAAACACCCCTTTCTGGTTCAAGCAAATCTTCTCTAATGCATGAAGTAATAGATTCTGGTTGAGTCACTGCATCTCGAATTAGCCCGTCCTAATAAGAAAGATAAATTGTTGTATTAGAAAAGTATACTTAAAAATAACAAAAATAAATTTAAGTTGACAATTGAAAATGGAATAACCTGCTCATAATTCTTATTTTTGCAGCCTCTTTTATTGTGACCAAGTCCACCACATCTACCACATTTTGTTGGTCCATATTTCCTTTGAGCTTTATGACAATCTCTCGACTCAGCAGGATCTTTTGCTCTACGCTTCTTTGGCCTCCCTGCAGACCTTCTATAAAGTGGTGGTAGAATGAGTTCGTGATCACTTTTAGGCCAAAAGTGAGGACCCGTCAAAGGAAATATGCAATGGTCATAAGTTTTCAATAATGTCTCCCTTGTGAAATACTCACTTACATAATCTTCATGTTTCTTATTGATTTTTTCAATGGCAGCTACAACATGCTTACAAGGAATTCCTGATATATCCCATTTTCTACAAGTGCACGTGTGTTTGTCAAGATTCACAATGAACTTCTCAGGTCTGCGTGATACCTCAAAACTGTTGGGTTTGGGTTTCCAAATATGTGGAGGAGCCCAATAGTTAATAATATTAAAAAGCCCAAGTAGGCCCAACAGTGTTATCTTGCCCTATAAGACATTGAGGGAAGGTAAGTGAAAAGTGTAAGAGAAAAAGTGTGTACCGTGTGTACCATTCACGTTTTTGAGAAAAAATCCAAAAGGGCAGAATCTTGCAGAAGCAATATCCAGAGTTTCAACCGTTGGATCGAGCTAAAATTTTGTCAGCACGTTTGGAACTTATGGAATTACATTCTGATCGGTGGAGATCGTATTTTGTGCTCTATATTGACGGGAATAGGCCGCGAACAGAGGTTCTGTTTTTGGGCGATTCACTTCTGCGCAGCTGAGGTAAAAGGGTTGTTTCTCACAAACCAACCGTTGGATCGAGCTGTAATTTGGACAGCACTTTCAGAACACATTGGGGTTGATTCTGGACGGTGGAGATCAAGTTTAGAGGTTCCGAGAGTTGTGAACAGTAATCTCCAGTTGGTGTTTGTTGGGTGAGGTCCTTCTAATCTCATTGTTGTTATCAAGTATTGTTGTCTTGATACACTTGTAGTTGAATATCTATTGAGGGCAGATTGTAACCTTGGATTTTTGCTCATAGTGAATTTTTGGGTGGACTTCGGTCCCTTGGTTTTTACTCCTCACGTTGAGGAGGTTTTCCACGTCAAAATTGCTCGTGTTATGCTTGTTGATTGTTTTGCTTCATCGTGTATTATATTCTTAGTATTGTTTCCTACTACATTCACACAAGAGAGGGATAATTGATCATTCCGCTGCGTAGACGAGTTATCTTGTTGCTTGATTATTCGTGTGTTTATCCCAACAAAAAATAGTCCTCTGCCAATCACCGCATGGAGCTGCTTCCCACACTTTACTATCCACAATTGATATATTTAGCTTATCAATTATGTTAGAGCATAATTCACAATTTCGTTTCCTCATATTTTCTCCATTTTCGTACATTCTTGTCATTGCTTGAGCCCGTATATTCTCAATTAAAGAAGTAACTCCCCACTCTCTATATTCTAAAATTCGACCATTGAAACACTCCACAATGTTGCTTGAAACTGCAGATGACTTGACATGAGCTTCAAAATCAGCTTTGCTCCATCTTTCCATGCCGATATCAGTTAAGTGCTTCCAAGCTTCTCCACAAGTTCGTCGTATCTCATTCATGTGAATATTGTAGTCTACAATTGTGGTCGCATTTACTGCTTTCCAAAATTGATTCGCAACTTGTTTATCCCTCCATCTTTTTTTGAAGTTATGAAACAAGTGCAAAACACATAGCCTGTGATACTTGGACAGATACACATCATCCAAAGCTGAAACAAGACCCTATTGACAAAATTAATTAAAATTAGCAAATTAAATAAAATACATAAAAATCATATTAATATAGAAAATACATTTTTGCAAGTTATTACCTTTCCTTGATCAGAAATAAAAGTCCATCTTTCACCACGTGAGGACGCATGCCCAATATCTCTCAGCAAGTTACTTAAAAACCAAGACCACGTCTCTCTAGTTTCAGAAGAAACTACAGCAAATGCTATAAGAAAAAGACAGTTGTTCCCATCTTGAGTTACAACCGATAAAAGTTGACCTCGATAATATCCCTTCAAGAAACATCCATCGATTGCTATTAACGGTCGACATCCTGCTAAAAAACCCTTCTTACATGCATCTATGCATATATAAAGTCGATCAAATCGAGAAGGTACTCCTGGAGCCAGTATTTCAAATGTTGTTCCAGGATTAGTTCTCAATAACTCCTCACGATAGTCCCACAATCTTGCAAACTGCTCATCATGATTTCCATCCATAGAATGAAGGGCGAGACTTCGTACTCTATATGCTTTTGACCTACTAAGTTTCAAATTAAATTTCTCTGCAATATGAACTCCTAACTGTGGTCCTGTCATATTCGGAAACTTTTTCAAGTCGTTAACAACCTTTTTGCTTAACCATTTAGTATCTATAAACTTGGCTTTTGGATCTACTTTCCTACAATTATGTTCTTCATAGTATGTTTTCACCTCATAAGTTTCGAGGTGACCGACTTTTGAACAGTAAATAAGCCAAGGACAATCAGTTGCACATCGTGCTCTACACCTTTTCCTACCTTTTCTCGCAATTGATAAGTCATAGTTGTTGAATGCTGCATAGCTTTTCACATTTTCATAAAATTCATCAATTGAAGAGAATTTTTACCCTAGTTTAAAACATACCTGTTTGGGATTACTTTGAACACATGTTGAGTCGACTTCCCCTCCATCATCTGATGAATAAGTATGAGAATCTTCTATGGTCCTCAATTCACTCAGTGACTTTATTGGATCATTGGACAAATTACTTGGATTGTTGATGATGCAAGTATCATAGATATCATCATCTAACATCTACAAGAAAATATGTTCACCAGTGAATCAATTACATACTGATAACCAACAATCAACACTTTATTACACCTAGAATAATATTAAAGAGAGTAAAACTTGATATGATAGTTCATACCTCTTATTCGACCACTAGCTTGAGATCAAATGATGTTAATGAAAAAGATATCTTCTTCGTGAACAAAAAAACCTAGGGTTAATCAATATGTAGATAGAGAAATGATGAGTTTTCCCGCTAAGATTTTTGTGCAAGTTAGAACCACTCACGGAGCGGGAAAAAGAGTAAATTGAATACAATACTGCTGTCAAATATTCTTAATTTGAGATTCAAAACATTAAATGATATCCCAATTTGAGAAAAAATGAAATATAAAGCCCTAATTTGAGACGGTTGTTAATTGGGGCCTTATTTTGAGACCGAATCTTAAATTTAGGCCTTTCTATAAAAATTTTCCTAGTAACATTACATGTCCCTCAAATTGATGTTTGTCCTCAAGCATATACAGTCGGATATTTGCTGGAGAAGGTTGCATATTCTTCCCAGGTAGCTAACACACAAGAACCAGTGTTACCCCTCTTCACCATCCGACGAGCCAGAATCTTCACTGAAACTAGCAAGACACGACCATCTGAGTAAGGATACATGAAATGTACTGTAAATCTTAGCTGTTAATGGTAGTGCTAGAGTATAAGCAGCTTGGTCAACCAGCTTAATTGAGTTTCCAGACATGAGTCTTGTGAATAGAGAGTTGGCGATAGGATTTTAGTTTGAGATACTCAATCCCCAACCTAAAAAATACGCTTAATTCTATTCTTGTTAGCGTAACTCATTCTTGTTGAGTAATAATTGTTTCTCAGACAAGGACTTCTCCACACCCAAAACTGAACTTTGCAGAAAAGGTCCCATAGTCAAAAGATGAGGTTTGTAACCATACAAGTACTCCAATGGATACATATGTAGGCTAGTGTGGAAGTTGGTATTGTACCACAACTCAGCCAAATGTAACCACTTAGCCCACAACTTAGGACTTGTACCACACATGCATAGTAGATAACCCTCCAAGCATTGATTCACCCTCTCTGTTTGGCCATCAGTTTGAGGGTGATAGGTTGTACTCAAGAGCTGTTGCACCCCAATTAGCTTGAACAACTGGTCAAAATTGACTAGTAAAAATCTTATCCCTGTTAGAAACAATTGTAAAGGGAAGGCCATGTAATGTGTAGACAAATGAGAGAAAGAGGTCAGTCAATTGTGAGGTCGTATATAGATGAGTTGTAGGAATAAAGTGACTATATTTGGTGAACATGTCCACTATCACCCAAATGGTATCATAACCTTGTGACTTAGGGAGTTGTTCAATGAAATCCGTAGAAATATCCCTCCATGCTTGGTCAGGGATAGGTAGGGGTTGCAGCAACCCAGGAGATTTAGGTAACTCATGCTTACAAAGCTGACAAATGTGGCATTGTGACACACATGAGTGCACATCATCCTTCATAGCAGACCACCAGAAACTAGCCTTTAGTTTCTGCATGGTGACAACCTCTCCAGAATGTCCACCAATAGAAGAATCATGTACCCACTGAACCAGAGTCTTTCTAAAAGCATCAGCCGCACCAATATAGATTTTTCTTTTGTACTTGACTAACCCCCCTGCAAATGTATAAAGTGAAACATTATAAGGGGTAGATGGAGATTCTGTGATCACTTGTGGCACCAAGGGATCCCCTCATAACTAGACCGGAGATCCTCAATCTAAGCAGGTTTAACTAGGGTCACGGATGCAGAAAAATAATGATCAGTCTCTCTCCCAAATAGAGCATCAGCAGCTATGTTCTCTTTCCCACTTCTGTATTCAATAAGATAGTCAAATCCCAGCAACTTTGTAAGATATTTGTGTTGAAGAGGAGTGGATATCTTCTGCTCCAGAAGATATTTCAAGCTTTGTTGATATGTCCATATCACAAATTGTGAGTGCAACAAATAGCTTCTCCACGGCCATTGTAATAGCCAAAAACTCCTTCTCATATATGGAGAGACCAAGATTCTTCACCCCTAAGGTCTTACTTGTGAATGCCAGTGATTGGTTGTCTTGTATCAGTACAACTCCCAATCCTCAGTAACAAGCACCAGTTTCCACAATAAATGGTTTAGAAAAATATGGAAGTTGTAGGATAGGTGCTTGAATCATAGCTTCCTTGAGATTGTTGAAAGTTAGGTTTGTAGACTCTGATAGGGCACGAATGTGTGATCCCAGAGGTCACCAGCCAGATATAAATTCCTCTGAAAAGTAGAAGCACCTGAGAGGTGAAGTGTTATGTTTTGACATGGACTTTGAGGCTCCAATGAGTTTCAAAAGGCATTGGCTAGAGATGATGCTTATCTCAGAGAATGGAAGATTGTTAGGCTCCGACCTGTGCACTCATTCCTCTGCCAGAACGTAGAAGACTAGATATGTTAGCGAGAGACATTTGGTTAAAGGAGGATCTCTCCCTCTCACTTCTGAGGTCTAACCTCTGGTATGTTGACCTATCTACATGCAGAGTACAGAGAAGAAAAGAAATCCCTGTCACTATCATCGAAACCTATGACCTAGGTGCGCATATCCATCTGAATCAGGATGAGGGAATAAAATTGTACTTCCTATCAATAGGACAATGCCACGTATGGTACTATTGGTACTACTTTTATGCTGTCTTGCTCCACTAACTGGGAGCCATTAGGAGTGGTCCCTAAGCCGAGGAATGGACCATCATACCCTTCTTGCTAAAGGAAATGGTATAAATAGTTTTCTCTATCTCTTTTTTCATTCCTTATGACACATATTTCACAATACACTACATACTTTCGTTATGGTTATTCTTGAGAAGTTTTCCGGGAGCTAACTTGAGCGTCGGAGGATCGACGCTGGAATCCTTTCCGGCTCGATTTTGTGCAGATCTTCAAGGAGGAAAGCGCAGGAGGTTGGAAGGATATTGTTGAAGGCAGAAGGTGGATTGTTGCTCAACAATTACAAAGGATGACAGATATTGATCTAATAACTTTGATATCATTTGTTTAATCTGCTGGACGAGTATTTTTTGACTCGATCAACTGGCGCCGTCTGTGGGAAAGTGTTTATGAGCTGAGGCATGAGTTTTATGTTTTGTATATGCCTATGAATGATCCGATATTTCTCGAAATAAAGACGATCTTGCCTCTTGATGTCCATTTTAGGCTGATCTGTGCTAGAAAAGGGTTGTAGGATGTAATAATGCTGTTTTTAATTTTTATGTGCAATGACTAGTAGAAATTTGAATTCCAAAAAGATATGATGAAAGTTCCCTTGGAGTAAACGTTTAAATCCCTTTTCACTATTTTTGGAAAATGAAAATAGTTTTCTCGGAGGCAGATCTATTGTTGCTTATGCTTATATACATGTATATATTATGCCACTGCTTTTATCTTCGTATGGTTAACTAATGGGAGAAAGGATGACAGAGATGGTCGAACATGATCCCTGAGATTTGGGGGCAGAATTTGAAGCTGTGGCTAATACCCCGGCCAGTGCCAATATGCCGATAGTCACGGCTCAGTGCACTCCAGCTATGATAGTAGATGAACAACCAGACAGTGTGAATACAATTACTTTAACAGCAGACAGCCTTAAGGCCTTGATCCAGTCAGCTGTAGATCAGGCTCTGGAGAATCGAGCGGCAGAGGCCACAGGGCAGAGAGAAGACCCTGTTGCGAACACTGAAACTCCCCTAGATAAGGGGAGGAGAGAAAACTGGGCCACGGGCGTGTCCGAGGCCGGGCTACCGATTGAGCCCCCGGCTAAGACCCAAAGTGGACCCAAAACTAGGGCCTGGAACATGCCCAACACATTACCTCATCCAATGGGAGACGTTCCGGAGGATGGGAATGTGCGAACCAGAATTGACAGAACAGTTGTTGGGGGAACTACCGTGAGAGATGACTGACCAGAAAATAGAACCAGTATGGGAGGGAATAAAGATTCCCATCTGGTAGATTATGAAGATGATTCTGAGGAGGTGGTTTAATCCACCGCTGCAACAACCACGAATCGAGCCATAATCTCTTTGAAACGAGAATTAAGCAATTAAGAAACAATGTGAGAAAGTAACAAAAACTGAGGTGAGACTTGGAGGATCTCCTCTCACTAATGAAATCCTTCGGGATCCTCTGCCCCCTGGTTTCAAAGCTCTGAACTATGAGTATGATGGGACTACAGATCCACAGGATCATTTGTTAAGATTTGAAAATGGTGCATTATTGCATCAATATTCAGAAGGAGTGAAGTGTCGTGTATTCCTCACCACTCTCACTAAATCTGCTCAGAAGTGGTTTAGCCAATTGCCAGCTGGCTCTGTGCATTCGTTCACTGAACTCAGTGACCTGTTTCTACATCAGTTCGCAAGTGCCAGAAAAATAGCGAAAACCTCTTTATACTTGCTCAGTTTGAAGCAAAAGCCCCAAGAAAGCCTCAGGACATTCATCACCCATTTTAATGAAGCGGCTCTGGAGGTGCCCTCTGTCTCTGATGAAGTCAGAACTAATGCGTTAGCACAAGGACTGTTGGATGGGGATTTCTTCAGGTCTCTGGCTTAAAGACAACCCAGATCTTTTGATAAATTGCAAGTTAGGGCTGATAAGTACATTAATTTGGAAGAGGCCAGAGGTATGAAGAAAGAGGAAAGAGGATCAGAAAAAAAGGAAAGAGCCTGAGAAGAAAAAAGCAGGGGTAGAAAAGAGTAAGAATGAGAAGGAAAAACTACCACAAGAGAGATTTGACACTTACACCCTCTTAGTTCTACAGCCAACTGAGATGTTAGAAGTGGCGGCCAATATACCTGGGTTTAAATTCCCTTCCTCTGCGAAGAGGCCTCCAAAAAACCCCAGATCTGAGCATTACTGCAGATATCACAACGATTTTGGTCACGAGACCAATGAATGCCAGCATCTGAAGGATGCCATCGAAAGGTTAATCAGAGAAGGTCACCTATCTGATTTTGTGAAGAGAGACAGAGATAGATTCAGAGGAAGGAGAAGGGAGCCCGGAGAAAAGGGAAAAGAGCTGGTGGAAGCCCCTAGAAGAGATGGTTCAGTCCAGAGGAGAGGATTCATTCAGATGATAGTGGGAGGACCCACCGATGGTGACTCAAACAGAGCCAGGAAGACATCTCTCAGAGGAAGTGGGCCCAGGGAGGCTGGAGACGTTCATCAAGTAAGAATGGAAGATGATATGCCCATAATCAAATTTGGAGCAGAGGATGAAGTCACAGGCCAGAGGCCGCATAATGATGCCCTCGTAATAACAACAGAGATAGGTGGGTAAGGAGTGGCAAGAGTGTTTGTTGATACTGGAAGTTCAGCTGATATTATATTTTGAGAATGTTTTGAAAAGATGAACTTGAATGTGCAACTCAGGCCTGTGGATACTGCCCATATGGATTCACTAGAGGGGCAATGCATCTTAGAGGGCAGGTAGCATTGCAGGTCAGGCTGGGAGAGCCACCTTTGTTCAGTGTGAAAATGGTTAACTTTTTGGTGGTAGATGCACCCTCCGCGTACAATGTGATAATGGGAAGACCATCTTTAAACTTGTTTCGAGCAGTACTATCTACCTACCACTTGAAAATGAAATTTCCTATGGGAAGAGAGGTAGTGGAAATCAGTGGCGATCAACTGTGCTCTAGAAAATGTTATATTGATACTGTGAGGGAGGTGGCCAGGAAAGTAAGCCAAGAAAACAGAGGAGATGATCCTCACGGAAAAAGGATAAAATTGGAAGAAATGAGAGAAGAGAAGCCAGACCTGAAAGTACTCCCTAAAGAAGAACTCATGCCCGTGGAATTGTTTCCTAACCAAATAGGATTCACCACTCGGATTGGCACGCAGATGGAGCATAGGGTTGCGGAATCTATTATCAGTTGCTTAAGGAAAAATGCAGATCTCTTCGCTTTTCAGCCAGAGGATTTGATAGGAATCGATCCGAAGGTGGCACTGCATAGCTTGAGTGTAAATCCAGAAGTTAGACCAGTGAAGCAGAAACTGGGAAGGTTTGGGCCCGAGAAGGATGAAGTAATTAAAGAAGAGGTGCAGAAGCTGTTAAGGGCCAAGCATATAGTGGAGGTTCAGTTCCCAGAATGGTTATCTAATGCGGTATTAGTGGCAAAAGGGGCTGGAGCTTGGAGAATGTGTATCGATTTTCGTGATCTTAACAAAGCATGCCCCAAAGATCATTACCCTCAGCCCAGAATCGACCAGTTAGTAGATTCTACTTCTGGATGTGAGCTGTTATCCATGATGGATGCTTATCAAGGATACCATCAGTTATAGATGGATAAATTAGATGTGCCCAAAGCTTGTTTTGTAGTATCTTGTGGGACTTAAGGCTACGTAAAAATGCCGTTTGGATTAAAGAACGCAGGGGTGACATACCAGAGGATGGTGGATGTAGTTTTCAAGAAGCAAATTGGAAAGAATATGGAGGTGTATGTGGACGATATGTTGGTGAAAAGCATCAAGGAAGGAGATCACACCTCTGACTTAGAAGAAGTATTTGGGGGGTATTGAGAACATATCAGATACGTCTCAACCCAGCGAAGTGCGCCTTTGGAGTAAGGACAGGCAAATTTCTGGGATATGTTGTGACTCCTGAGGGAATAGAAGTTAACCAAGAGAAGGTGAAGGCTATCCTCGAGATGCAAACGCCCAGAAACTTAAAGGAGGCCCAACGGTTAAATGGGCGCATAACCGCGCTAAGTAGGTTTATCTCAAGATCGGCAGGGGGAAGTTTAACTTTCTTTAAGATCTTAAGAAAGGGATCACGTTTTAAGTGGGATGAAGAATGCCAGAAGGCCTTTGAGGAGCTGAAGGAGTATTTGATGAAGTTACCCAGGTTGATGAAACCTTTGAAGGGTGAAACCCTCTATATGTATTTCTCAGTAGGGGAGAGCGCTCTGAGTTCCGTCCTCTTGCGAGAGGAAGGAAGCAAGCAATTGCCCGTTTATTACATAAGCAAAGTTATGAACGGCGCATAAATAAGATACTCAGAGATAGAAAAATCAGCCCTTGCTGTGATAACAACGGCCAGAAGATTGAGACCATATTTCTTGGCCTACAAGATAGTAGTTAGAACTCACATGCCTTTACAAAAGATCATTGGAAGGCCAGATTTGTCCGGGCGAATGGTCAAGTGGGCAGTGGAGTTAGGAGAATATGAGATTGAATTTGAAGTAAGGAAAGCTATCAAAGCACAGGCGTTGGCTGATTTTATACAAGAAACTGCACAGGGCAAAGAGGCTAAAGTATGGGAAGCATATGTGGATGGGTCAGTTACTCAAACTGGATGTGGAGCTGGTATCTGGATAATCACACCTGAAGGAGAAGAATTGCAGTTTGCTGTCAAGTTTGAGTTCAAGATATCAAACAATGAAGCTGAATATGAGGCCTTGATTAGAGGAATGAAGATGATTCATGAGATGGGAGCACATAAGGCAGTGGTATACTCAGATTCTCAAATGGTCACTCAACAACTGCAGGGGACCTATGAGAAGAAAAATGAAAAGGTGGCCAAGTATGCAGAGGTAGCAACCCAGCTAAGAGAGAAATTTGAAGAGTTAAGGGTGGAGCAAATTCCAAGAGGAAGAAACCAGAAGGCAGATTACTTGGCCAAGATGGAGGTGGGAGCTGTAGAGATAGAAGTAGATTGGAGGTCTCACATTATCCATTTCCTACAAACAGGGCAGAAGCTAGAGGGATACGAGAAGGTGAGCATAACTGTATATGCACAATTTTGCATGATTGGAGAGTTCTTATACAAAAGGTCATTTACTCAACCTTACCTAAGGTGTGTTACCACTCAAGAAGGAAATTATTTGTTGAGAGAAATTCATGAAGGTTGTGGGGGAGGTCACACAGGAACTCGTGATGTAGCCCGAAGAGTATTGCGAGCTGGTTACTTTTAGCCTACTATCCTAAGGGATGCCAAAGACTTGATACAGAGATGTGACAAGTGTCAGAGGCATGGTCCATTGATACATGTGACTGCTGGAGGGTTAGGAGTCATGTATTCGCCATGTCCATTTGATAAATGGGGAATAGATATAGTGGGAAAGTTCCCAAAAGCGAGTGGAGGAAAGGTATTCTTGATAGTAGCAGTGGATTACTTCAGCAAGTGGGCTGAAGCGAAAGCTGTGCAAAAGACAGATGAAGGAGCTGTGATCAGATTCTTGTGGAAAAATATTTGCTGCAGATTTGGTGTGCCCAGAATTCTGGTGTCAGATAATGGTGCCTAGTTTACAGGAGCAAGAGTGAGGGGATGGTGTGAAGAAATGAGAATACAACAAAGATGGGCATCAGTGACACATCCACAAGCCAATGGTCAGGTGGAAGTAACAAATAGAACCATAGTAAACGGGATCAAGGCAAAGTTGGAAGGAAGCAGAGGAAATTGGGCAGAGTATCTGGACTCTGTCCTCTGGGCCTATCGAACTGGATTCAAGACAGCTACGGGAGAGACCCAATTTAATTTGGTATACAGAGCCTCGGCAGTTATCCCGGCAGAAGTAGGGATAGAAAGTCACAGGATTCAGGTATATGAAGAAGGTGAGAACACACAGCTGAGAAGAGAGAATTTGGACTTAGTGGCAGAAGAAAGGGAAATGGTTTGGATTAGAGCAGAAAGGTACAAATCACAAGTTAAAGCGGCGTATAGTAAGAAAGTGAAAGAGCGCAAGCTGGCAAAAGGAGATTTGGTACTAAGGAGGGCAGATGTACTCAAACCTACAGGAAAGTTGGAGCCTAACTGGGAAGGCCCCTATGTGATAGCCGAAGCATTGAAAGGAGGAGCTTATGAATTGCAAGATGAAGAAGGAAACAAACTACCAAGGCCCTGGAACATAGTGAATTTGAAGAAATATTATATCTGAGGAAGGATAGGATTATGAATGCTTTCAATCAAAAGACCATGCATATTATGTAAGCATGGTTGAAGTTTACGAATTTCAATGAAAAACTCCCCAGGAATTACTGTTGCTAATCCAGGGAGACTTTAAAAGAAAATTGTTCAGAAGATAGAAAAATGAAATTTTTACTTCTTTCATAGTAAAAAATTCTTTCCAGAGGGAGGAGCGCAAGTTTCTACTCTCTGACCTCTGCGAGAGTTAAGAAAAATGAAATTTTTACTTCTTTCATAGTAAAAAATTCTTTCTAGAAGGAGGAGCGCAAGTTTCTGCTTTCTGACCTCTGCGAGAGTTAAGAAAAATGAAATTTTTACTTCCTTCATAGTAAAAAATTCTTTTTAGAGGGAGGAGCGCAAGTTTCTGCTCTCTGACCTTTGCGAGAGTTAAGAAAAACGAAATTTTTACTTCTTTCATAGTAAAAAATTCTTTCCAGAGGGAGGAGCGCAAGTTTTTGCTCTCTGTCCTCTGCGAGAGTTAAGAAAAACGAAATTTTTACTTCTTCCATAGTAAAAAATTCTTTCTTTAGAGGGAAGAGATATATATATGCATAAATATAGAAAACGCATAAAAATGAACAGAGAAAACAAGCATACTAAGATATAAAGATAGCAAAAGGTAGAGCAATAATAGTCAAGAGAGCATATATGCTCTATAGTAAATTAAAAGGCACGCAGGCCTACAAGCAGAAAGCATTGTTCGAAACAAAAAATGATAAAAAGTCAACAGGGGGATTAAGCCTCTTTGACATCGCCCACGTCGGCCCAGAG
This sequence comes from Prunella vulgaris, assembly GCA_026898435.1. Taxonomy (NCBI): domain Eukaryota; kingdom Viridiplantae; phylum Streptophyta; class Magnoliopsida; order Lamiales; family Lamiaceae; genus Prunella; species Prunella vulgaris. The sequence goes on along the minus strand of JAPKLY010000245.1, from coordinate 11,010 downwards.
GAAGGAATGTCGGAGGCAAGGCTGGGAGCAGGATCAGAGGAAGAACTGAGGTCATAAAGCAAAGGCTGAGCAGCGGAGAGAGCAAGATCAGAAGAGCTTGGGTAAGTTAGCAAGAGAGAGGCCTTCTGCATCACGGGGAGGAACCAAGGAGCATCGACAGGAACTGTTGGATCGCCTTTGAAATGAGGAGAAGGAACGACCTCTTCTCGAGTACGAGCAATATAAAGCTTCTCAGTGAAGCCCTTCTCTTGCGCCTGTTTCACTGTAGACTTGAAGCCGAAACAGATGAAATGACTAGTATGAGGGGCCATGTGCTCTAAGAACAAAGTACTGCGATGATAAGCATCCAGTAAACCTTCCAACATCTCTTTAAGAAATCTCTGACCAACAGGAGAGTGCAAAAGATTACGACGGCAGATGAAGCGCTGGGTACTCACCTCCTCAAGCTGAGCCTTCAACGCAGCCAATTGAGTCTCTGCAGGTGCTAGTTTCCCTTCTAAATCTTGAATCCGGACGTTCTTATCAGAATTATGGCCAATAGCCTCAGTAAGAGATTGAGCAGTCTTCTGAAGCTCCTGATCCTTATAGTCTAGTTCTTTGCGCAGAGAGTCGAGACTAGAAGACTCCTCGCAATCTAGAAAGCGGGCTTGGGCAACCAAAAACTGAAAATAGGCGAAAGCATATGAGAAACAGATAAATTGGCAAGGAGAAGAAGCAAAAAAGAGGATTGAAATAGTACCTCAGCAAGTTTCTTAAACATAGCAGATCGAAGTTGCTCAGAGGACATATCAGAAGCCTCAGCAGAGAAGGAAGGGAACTTGACCCCTTTAAAGAAGTTTAGAATAACCCCTTCTTCAGATGACATGGATGAGTCAACAGCTGGAATCTCAGAAGAGATCTCCTCAGGGACCTCAATATGGGAAGCTTGGCAGGTAGATTGCCTCGTACGTTTCAAAGAACCTCTAACCTGCGTTGAGGAAGAAGAAGCTCTTTTGCCCTTGCCTTTGGGTTTAGGAGCAACCTCTCCTTCTCCCTCCACCTTCACAGCAGGAAGAGGAGGGATAAAGACAGTAGAAGGAGCAAGGGAGGTACCACCCTCTTCAGCACCCTTAGGATCAGCCTCTCGTGGGCCTTCTAAATACGCAACGGAGTTATGTCCAGCACCTCGTCATCATTTTCCAATAAAAGAGCGTTCTTCCAGTCCATATCTGCAAAATAAGCTAGAAATTAGCCTCGAGGCAAGAAAATAGAAAACACAAAGAAGAGGAGCATATATATATATATACCATGAGGATCAGTAGGAAAGGATTCCTGATGAGTAAATCCGAAATGGAACAAAGCCTAATTCTCGTGCAAAAGTGCAAAAATTCTAGGATACCCATTCCTAGAAGCAACCCGATTCAGGCGAAGCATCACTTCCTGATCAGCCTGAGGAACCACCTCACCAACAGATTTGATAGACTGAGAAGATTTTGGTGCTTTATATTGCCACCGATCACAGATAAAAGGCCAAGAGCCAGACCCTGGAGTCACTACGAAGTAATATTCCCTCCAGTTACAGTCAATACTAGGGGGCTTGCCCACAAAGTGAGAAATACCCTGATGCCTGAAGCTTAAATAGTAAAATTCATCTCTCCTTTTGAGATCGTGGTTGACACAGAAGATTTCTGGAGTAGGGTTCCCGCCGTTGGCCTTTAAAATGAAATAGAAAGCCAAGAGAAGGTGAGTGGATGAAGGAATCACTTGGTTCAGAGGAATTCAGTATAGATTGCAAATACCAGAAAGGAATGGAGGAAGGGGAAACCTAAGGCCCTCATATAATTGAGAGGTCTAGAAGGCTAAAGAAGGAGATGGTAAGTGATTTGGGTGCTCGTCTGCAGTAGGTAAATCCACCAAGAAATCGGGATGTGGGGCTAGAATAGCCCTAATGTCTTCTAGATCTTTCTGATTAAGAAGGGTTTGACGAGATATGTCATTCCAGCAAAACCGATGACCTTCTGGGACAGGTTTAAGAGGACGGGAAGAAAGAAGAGCGGAATTAAGGGGTGGATCTGAAGGCCCTAACATGGTAGAAGAAGAACGGAGGGAAGAGTACGAATGCGATAAGTCCCCAGAAGAATTTTTCGGTCTGGAATCACCGGAAAAAAGAGAAGCCCTTGACATAATTTAAAAAATAGACATGTTGGTCCCAAAGGCAGGTTTTGGGAATAATACACTTGAACAAGTCTAGAAGGGGGGGTTGAATAGACTTGTAAGTATTCAAAAACCTTTTTCAAATTTACTGATTTATTCAGAAAACCAGCAGACTACTTGAGGTAATCTGAATTTTGAAAATAGTGCGCTGTGTATAGTGCGGAAACGATTTAAAGAGAATTTGATTTTAAGTGATGTGCACAGATAAGAGCAGAAAGAAATACGAAGAGACACAGGGGTTTATAGTGGTTCGGACCAACTGTCCTACATCCACTCTCCTCAATCCAACTTGGACTTGAGGGGCTCTCCACTAACTCACTTACTCACTTGCTTACACAATTTTGAGAGTGCTTCTCTCTTTACAACTTGTCAATGCTATAGTAGCAATTGACTTCTCACAGCTTCTACAAAGCTTTTACAAAAGATAAGTATTGATGGTGTTTTTGAGCGTAAGTGATAAGACTTGACAGAGTATTGGCTTGCTTAATGTGCGTGTAAATCTCTGCAACTGAAATTATCACTATTACTCTTATTTATAGGATCAAATAACTAGCCGTTGTGATGGACTAGAAATCTGAGATCCTATAATTTCGTTTTCAATCAATCATTGTGATTGATTGAGTTTCCTTCTTGATTCCCGTCAGTCTTCGCGATCTTCAATCAATCAAGTTTGTCCCCTTGATTGATTGATCATCCATTCTGGGAATCTTCCTTTTATGTCGCAAGTCAACCCTTAAAGTTGATTCCGAAGAGTCTGGGCCGAGCACAAAACCTCAGCTGATTTGTCTCCTCAGCTGATGTATCAGTCTGCTGATACTTGGACCTCAGCTGGTGTGCACGTCTGCTGGTGTGCACCTCAGCTGGTCTTCTTGACTTTGTCTGGATACGTCTTTTATCCATGATCCTTGTCTTGTCTGCAACGTGCTCTCAGCTGATCAGCTAATCTTCTGATATCAGCTGATCTGCTCTTCAGCTTATCGGCTGATGTAAACTTCTCTGATGATCTGTATTCGATGCTCCAGTGTCAGCTGAATGAATCTTCTGTCTTCTAAAATTGGCTAAGTCCATAAGGTCTCAGCTGATCTTCTCTTCTATGAAAGCTTCGGATCTTCTAGGCAGCAAGGTAGGTTCCCCCTTACTCGAACCTATCTAATCCTAACTAGTCATCAGCTGACTAACATGTTCAGCTGGTCCTATTACAAGCTGATTTGTTTTATATCATCAAAACATCTAACACAGATATCCTAACAAGACAAGACTAAGTGAGGCCCAGCAAAGAAGAAAGAAAGAGCAAAGACCTCAAAATCTAGACATATAGTAAATCATAGCCTGAAAAGAAAAACAAGGAGAAAGAAGAAATAATACCTGTGAGAAAAGGTGCTCGTCGAAAAGGACAGCGAAAGAAGAAGAGTATCCCCAATTAGAATAAAAACCCCTTCGAAGAATTGGGAAAGAGAAGGGTGAAATTAAGAGGGAAAGAGGTAGAAAAAGAAATGGAAAGGACTGTACTTTCTCGAGAAAGGTGAAAACAATACTCCTTTTATCGGTAAAAGGAAAAAGTACGGAGCAGTTGCAACCCTTTCGTAGGGACACGTGTAAGGATAAAAACCACCCAGACGAAAGGTCGCATCCTTTGGACGGTCTCGATGTGATGGGATTTGTTTTTAGGAGAGAAGGCGGGAATCCAGAAAACAATTGAAAAATTTACTTTCAGTAATGATCAGAGCCTAGAAGGCAGAGACTACTTATTCCAATAAAATTACCTACAGGCACTTTTTATATGGAATAGGGGGGACTAGTTGATAGGGCACGGATGTGTGATCCCAGAGGTCACTATCCAGATATAAATTCCTCTGAAAAGTAGAAGCACCTGAGAGGTGAAGTGTTATGTTTTGACATGGACTTTGAGGCTCCAATGAGTTTCAAAAGGCATTGGCTAGAGATGATGCTTATCTCAGAGAACGGAAGATTGTTAGGCTCCGACCTGTGCACTCATTCCTCTGCCAGAACACAGAAGACTAGACATGTTAGCGAGAGACATCTGGTTAAAGGAGGATCTCTCCCTCTCACTTATGAGGTCTGACCTCTGGTAAGTTGACATATCTACATGCAGAGTACAGAGAAGAAAAGAAATCCCTGTCACTATCATCGAAACCTATGACCTAGGTGCGCATATCCATCCGAATCAGGATGAGGGAATAAAATTGTACTTCATACCAATAGGAGAATGCCACGTAAGGTACTACTTTTATGCTGTCTTGCTCCACTAACTGGGAGCCGTTAGGAGTGGTCCCTAAGCAGAGGAAAGGACCATCATACCCTTCTTGCTAAAGGAAAGGGTATAAATAGTTTTCTCTCTCTCTTTTTCATTCCTTATGACACATATTTCACAATACACTACATACTTTCGTTCTGGTTATTCTTGAGGAGTTTTTCGGGAGCTAACTTGAGCATCAGAGGATCGACGCCGGAATCCTTTCCGGCTCGATTTTGTGCAGATCTTCAAGGAGGAAAGCGCAGGAGGTTGGAAGGATATTGCGGAAGGCAGAAGGTGGATTGTTGCTCAACAATTACAAAGGATCGATGACAGGTATTGATCTAATAACTTTGATATCATTTGTTTAATCTGCGGGACGAGTATTTTTTGACTCGATCAGACTCATCCCATTTAAATTGTCCCTTCTTGGTTAAGAAAGTCAAAGGCCTAGCCACCTGCCATAATGCCTTATGTACTTTCTGTAATACCCAGTTAACCCAAGGAAACCTCTCAATGCTTTAACATTAGTGGGCTGAGGCCAATCCTTAATCACTTTAAGCTTCTTAGGATCAGCAGCCACACACTTATCTGAGATGATATTGATCGAGTTAGAAAATACTCGTCGAGCAAATTAAACAAACGATTATCAAAGCCATTAAATCAGTACCTGTCATCCTCTGCGATTGTTGTACAATAACCCTTCTTCTGCGTTCTGCCATATCCTTCTGGCCTCCTGCGCTTCTCTCTTTGAAGATCTGCACAAAATCGAGCCGAAAAGGATTCCGGCGTCGATCCTTCGATGCTCAAGTTAGCTCCCGGAATACTCTTAAGAACAGTTGGTATGAAAGTATGTAGTGTAATGTGTAATATGTGTCATAGAAGAAATAAAAGAGAGAGAGAGAAAACTATTTATACCCTCCTCCTTTGCAAGAAGGGTAGGATGGTCCTTTTCTTCTCATTTGGGACCACTACTAACGGCTCTTCGTTAGTGGAGCAATGCAGCCTAAAGGTGGTATCAATAGTACCATACGTGGCACTCTTCTATTGGTGGGAAGTACACTTTTATTCCCTCATCATGATTCGGACGGATATGCACACCTAGGTCATAGGTTTCGATGATAGTGACAGGGATTTCTTTTCTTCTCTATACTCTGCTAGTAGGAGGGTCAACTTACCAGAGGTCAGACCTCAGAGGTAAGAGGGAAAGATCATCCTTCAACCAAGATACTTTTTGTGAATACGTCTAGTCCTCTGCGTTCTGGCAGAGGAATGAGTCCACAGGACAGAGCTTATCAATCTTCCAACCTTTTGAGATGAACATCATTTCTACCCAGTGCTTCACATTGGGGCCTCGAGGTCCATATTAACTTTCAAGGCTTTATCATTCAGGTGTCTCTCCTTAAGAGAAGGATTTGCATCTGGTCAGTGACCTCTGGGATCACACATCCACGCCCTATCAACTAGTCCCCCCTATTCCATGTAAAAATGCCTGTAGGCAATTTTATTGGAATAAGTAATTTCTGATTTCTGGGCTCTGATTATTACTGAAATTAAATTTTCAATTGCTTTCTGAATTCCCGCCTTTTCTCTTAGGAACAAATCCCTTCGTATCAGGACTGTCCAAAAGATGTGACTCTTCGTCTGGGTGATTTTCACCCTTACACGTGTCTCTATGGAAGGGTTACCACTGTTTCGTACCTTTCTCTTTTTCCGATAAAAAGGGCACTGTTTTCACATTTCTCGAGAGAGTACAGTCCTTTCCATTCTTTTTTTACTTCTTTTCCTCTTAATTTCGCTCTTCTCTTTCCTAATTCTTCGAAGGGGGTTTACTCTAATTGGGAATATTCTTCTTCCTCCACTGCCCTTTCTGACGAACACCTTTTCTCGCAGGTATTACTTTTTCTTTCTCCTCATTTTTTTTCAGGCTGTGACTTACTGCATGTCTAAGTTTTGATGTCTTTGATCTTTCTTTTCTTCTTTGTTGGACTTTGCTTAGTCGTATATGTTTTTTAAATTATGTCAAGGGCTTCTATTTTTTCCGGTGACTCCAGACCGGAAAATTCTTCTGGGGACTTATCGCTTTCACACTCTTCCCGCCATTCTTCTTCTACCATGTTAGGACCTTCAGATCCACCCCTAAATTCCGCTCTTCTTTCTTCCCGTCCTCTTAAGCCTATCCCTGAAGGCCATCGATTTCACTGGAATGACATATCTCGTCAAACCCTTCTTAATCAGAAAGATCTAGAAGATATTAGGGCTATTCTAGCCCCACATCCCGATTTCTTGGTAGATTTACCTACTACGGACGAGCGCCCAAATCACTTACCATTTCCTTCTTTAGCCTTCTAGACCTCTCAACTATATGCGGGCCTTAGGTTTCCTATTCCTCCATTCCTTTCTGGTGTTTGCAATTTATACCGAATTCCTCTGAATCAAGTGATTCTTTCATCTATTCGCCTTCTCTTGGCTTACTATTTCATTTTAAAGGCCAACGGCGGGAACCCTACTCCAGAAATCTTTTGTGTCAACCACGATCTCAAAAAGAGAGATGAATTCTATTACTTCAGCTCCAGGCATCAAGGTATTTCTCATTTTGTGGGCAAGCCTCCTAGTATTGACGGTAACTGGAGGGAATATTACTTCGTAGTGACTCCTCGATCAGGTTCTTGGCCTTTTATCTGTGATCGGTGGCAATATAAGGCACCAAAATCTTCTCAGATTATCAAATCTGTTGATGAGGTAGTTCCTCAGGCTGATCAAGAAGTGATGCTTCGCCTGAATCGGGTTGCTTCTAGGAATGAGTATCCTAGAATGTTTGCGCTTTTGCGCGAGAATTATGCCTTGTTCCATTTCAGATTTTCCCATCAGGAATCCTCTCCTACTGATCCTCATGGTATATATATATGCTCTCCCTCTTTATGCTTTCCGTTTTCTTATCTTGAAGCTAATTTCTAACTTATTTTGCAGATATGGACTGGAAGAAAGCTCTTTTACTGGAAGATGATGACGAGGTGCTGGATGTAACCCCGCTGGCACATTTAGAAGGCCCATCAGAAGCTGATCCCAAGAGTGCTGAAGGGGATGGTACTTCCCTTGCTCCTTCTACTGTCTCTATCCCTCCTCTCCCTGCTGTGAAGATGGAGGAAGAGGGAGAAGTTGCTCCTAAACCCAAAGGCAAGGACAAGAGAGCTTCTTCTTCCTCAACACAAGTTAGAGGTCCTTTGAAGCGTACAAGGCAATCTACTCGCCTAGCTTCCCGCATCGAGGTCCCTGAGGAGGTCTCTTCTGAGGTTCCATCTGTTGACTCATCCATGTTATCTGAAGAGAGGGTTCTTCTAAACTTCTTTAAGGGGGTCAAGTTCCCTTCCTTTCCTGCTGATGCTTCTGATACATCCTCTGAGCAACTTCGATCCACTACGTTTAAGAAACTTGCTGAGGTATTTCTTCAATCTTCTTTTCTACTTCTTTCTTTTTGCCAATTTTTCTGTTTTTCACGTATTCTTGTCTACTTTCAGTTTTTGGTCACCCAAGCCCACTTTCTGAATTGCGAGGAGTCTTCTGATCTCGACTCTCTACGCAAAGAGCTAGAGTATAAAGATCAGGAGCTTCAGAAGACTGATCGATCTCTTACTGAGGCTATCAGCCATAATTCTGATCAGATTACTCAGATTCAAGATTTGGAGGGGAAGTTGGCAAGTGCGGAGACTTAACTGGCTGCTTTGAAGAATCAACTCGAGGAGGTGAGTACCCAGCGCTTCGATGAGGGTGTAGACTTTTGCCGCCATAATCTTTTGCACTCTCCCGCTAGTCAGATGTTTCTTAAGGAGATGTTGGAAGGTTTGCTGGATGCCTATCGTCGCAGTACTCTGTTCTGAGAGCACATGGCCCCTCATACTAGCCATTTCATTCGTTTTGGTTTCAAATCTGCCGTGAAGCAGGCGCAAGAGAAGGGCTTTACTGAGAAGCTTGATATTGCTCGTACTCGAGAAGAAGTCGTTCCTTCTCCTCATTTCAAAAGCTATCCAACAGCTCCTGTCGATGCTCCTTGGTTCCTCCCCGTGATGCAGAAGGCTTCTCTCTTGCTAACCGACCCGGCTCTTCTGATCTTGCTCTCTCTACTGCTCAGCCCTTGCTTTATGATCTCATTTCTTTTTCTGATCCTGCTCCCAGCCTTGTCTCTGACATTCTTTCTTCTGGGCCCGATGCGGGCGATGTCAAAGAGGCTTAATCCTTCTGTTGACTTTTTATCATTTTTTGTCTCGAACAATGCTTTCTACTTATAGGCCTGCGCGCCTTTTTATTTACTATAGAGCGTGTGTGATCTCCTGAATATTATTGTTCTATCTTTTGCTATCTTTTATATCCCAGTATGCTTGCTTTCTCTACTCATTTTTGTACATCTTTTATACTTATGCATATATATGTATCTCCTCCCTAAGAAGAAAGAATTTTTTACTATGAAGAAGTAAAAATTTCGTTTTTCCTAACTCTCGCAGAGGTCAGAGAGCAGAAACTTGCGTTCCTCCCTCTGGAAAGA